>JACXGM010023327.1:0-16265 GCA_016801145.1 Umbra pygmaea
AAGTGATCTTGGTTGAGAATATAGTTGGAACATGTCCTGTAAGTAGTTTGGTCCCATCCCTTTTAGTGACTTAAAAACTAACAGAAGTGCTTTAAAATCAATTCTGTATCTAATTGGTAGCCAATGTAAGGACTTTAAGATTGGAGTGATATGATCTGTTCTTTTTGTTTTAGTAAGGATCCTGGCTGCACTATTTTGTCCCATTTGGAGTGGTTTTAAAGTCTTTTTGGGGAGTCCTGTTAAAAGCACATTACAATAATAAATTCTACTGGAAATAAAAGCATGTACGATTTTTTCAAAATCCTCCTTTGACAATCCTCCTTTAAGTGTATTGATGTTTTTAAGATGAAAGTATGCTGATCTTCTGATTGTAGCGGAAGTCCATTCATTTCATTAGGAAGCAATGCGCACCACTCCGGCAAAATGCAGAGTTTTCAACTTGTTCGGTGCTTTGCCGTACGGCACCAGAAACGGAAGTTGATGTACCACCGAGGAAGAGCTAATATGTCGCTTTCACCTATGGGTTTATGGGATTGCAAGAAAAGCTTTTACAGCTCAATAGATAGTTTTCGTATTGTCAATCAATATAAACTAAAAGAGCTCCTGCCAGTCGTCTTGTTGGAAGTGGACAGTTGCATGCAATGTTGCCCACCATCTCGTAGATGCGGCAGATTGTGTGTCTGCATTATGATGCTGTACAGTGATTTTTTGCTGTGCCTGGTCTGAATCCAGCATCAGATCAAGTTAACAGCTCACTGAATTTAGTGAAATCAACATACCATCACTTCCATGCGCCCATCGCAGACATTTCTGCGCTTCTCATCATATCCAGAGTACTCATTTTCCAAAATGTCCTCCATTATCATGTTGTGATGTAAACACATTCATCCGCATTGGTGTTGGCACGATCAACTGCCACACTTCCTCTCCATCCCTGGATTCCAAAACACAGAGGAACAGTACATTGTTAGATATTGTCAATCGATCCCACTGGTTAGTCAACTTTTTATCATTGGCTCCATTTTATTCATATGGACTCTATTTGGACACTTCTTCATTTCAGCAGAGTACACAGGGCTGATGGAGGGGTCGCCAATCTGTAGTCTGTGAATTTCTTCCCAGCAAGAACCCACAATGCTTCCTCTCACAGCAGCCTGTACGCCAATCTTTTCCTTCCCCTTTCCACCTTCAGCCTCTTCTACAAATGACCACAGACATGCACGCACTTCATCTTCCCATTACCGGAAAGTCTCTCTCTGTGTCCTCCTTTTCAAGCTCACCTTGAGATGGGATACGGGACAAAACATCTGCATTTGTATTCTGTCTTTTTGGCTTGCGAACCCCACAACCCTCTCAACACCTGCTTATTTGCTCCAGTACTACTCCCAGACTGTGAAGACTCCCATCAGTGGTGAGGATGAAATGAATGCTAAAATCAAGGTAGCTAAGCCAGCACTGGTGGGGACATCAAACATCCTCTAAAACTGTCAAAACCTTTTCCAGACGAACTGATCAGGCAGGGCCTTCTCACTCTTTCCCATTTTCCCTATCAGCTCATGAAAGGGTTTGGCAAGATTGGCAAAGTTGGGAACAAAGCATCTGTGGTATCCCATGAACCCGAGTACTTGCCTCACCTTCTTGAAATTGGTGGGGACAGGCCAATCTGACCATGTCCATGTCAACTTGGATGCTGGCAGGGGATATCACATGACCCAGGAATTTCACTTCTGTGTGGGACAGAAAGCACTTGCTGGGTTTGACCTTAAGCCCATGCTGCCTCAAATTATATCATCTAAGTAGATGAACAATACATCAAAAGGCGAGGTCACCCAGATCCACCTCCATGAGACTATGAAAAGTAGCTGGCGCATTGCAAAACCAAATGGCATCCATGTCCATTCAAACAGGCCAATTAGAGTTGTGACTGCTGTCTTTTCTTGATCTTGCTCACTGATGGCCACCTGAAAATATCCTGCCTTTAAGTCCAGTGTTGAGCTAAGCATTTCTGAGAGCATCCAGCGATTCCTCGACCTGTGGAAGTGGTTAGGCATCCTTGCAGGTCACGTTGTTCAATCGCCTGTAGTCACAGCAAAATTGAATGCTGTTGTCCTTTTTCATGACTATCACTGCGGGTGATGCCCACGGGCTGCAGCTTCTCCTGAGGACACCTTGTGCCACCAGTCCAGTATGTGCCACTTGAACTCCTGGAATTCCTGAGGCGGAACCCTCCTGTGTCTCTGTTTGATGGGGTGTGCATCTCCTGTATTGATATTGTGAGTGACTGTAGTTGTATATCCATAGTTAGTCTTCTCTTTAGAGAAAACATCTTGATATCTCTCCAGTATCTGATTTATGATCTTCACCTGGTTTGGGTTAAGCCCCTGATGGTTTGCTTGGACTGGGACAGTCAACGGTGCCTTTTCCTCTGTAGGTTCTGTCATGTGATTTTTGTTGGCAGCCACAGACCTCACATGCAACACACCCTCTTCTTCCTCAAATGCTACCAGTTCCTTAGGCAACACACCTTGTTGTTTAGACAGCTCTGCCACATGAATTCGGGGGGGTAGCCGAATTGGCTTTCCACTTGAGTTCAGAACCCTCACTGGTACTTTACCATTTGCAGCTTCAGCCAATACATTAGCAACAAGGATCCCTCTTGGTAGAGTTGTTCTGGGACTGGCCTCCACTAACACCTGGCACTTGGTTTTTGGGGGCACCCTACAGCGAACCTCAATCTCTTTCTCACTGAAAGCAGGGATGGTAATGGTCTACTTAGATGCCACCTTTACACAGCCAATCTCTCAACTTGGGGATTTAAAATTATTTTCTCAATCTTGGTCAATTCTCAACTGAGTTTCTCCAGTCTTCTGGAGATATCAGTCCATTTTCTCCACTCCCTCAACCTTCTCAAATGAAAAGGTCCTGCAACTCGCTGATTACGTTCATCCCAATTATGCCCGGCACTTCGTCCATTTCCCCAACACTGCTGCTAGTTTCCTTCAACACAAATACACACTTCTTTTGTAATGTTTTTCCCAGAAATTCAATGTCAGCTTCCAGGCATCACGCCACTGAAATATCAACCCTTTTTATAGCAGTGAGCATCACCCTTTTGGCAGGTGACAGTAGGAAATCTGTTCCTTTGATGTGCTCTCTGAAATGGGCCTCTGAGAAGGTTGTCACCTCAGAGCCAGTGTCCAGCAGGCAGTTAGTCTTCACGCCATTGATTGTCACCTCAATTGTCAAGCAGTTTCCAAATGTGCTACCCCTCAGGATACCTCCCCTGTTTCCTCACATGTCGCACTCTGGAAGTCCTGGGATGTTGCTGGGTGCTATGAGGAGAGTCCTCTCCAACATTGTCCTCCATGTGGTGGATCTAACAGGTGTTGCTTTTTGTTTAATCCCTTTGTTCTGTTGACATCTCTGCTAGTGTGTCCTGGCTGTCCACAGGCGTAGCATATAAACCTTCCTTCGCTATCTTTTAATGGTGGCTTTTTTTGGTTGTTTTGAGTGAACATTTCTTTTTCAACCTCCTGTACAGTTTTAAAAAGCTCTTCCTGATGGGCAGCTAGCTTCATAATTTCCTTGTGCAGAACTTCCAAGGTAAGGGGAGTCTGGACATCTTCAGCGACTGTAGCGTTGACTACAGCCCTAGCACGGGCACTGCTCGTAGATGTAACAGCTGCAGGACTTTCCTCCTCTTCGAACCATATAATTGCTGCCTGCATAAGTGCTATGAAGTTGAAGCCATCCTCCTCTTTCATGCTCCTTTTCATTTCTCTCTGCAGGAAATCATCCCAAAGCCCAAGTACAAACTGCTCTTTCAGTACGGTGGAACTTGTCTGGGGTCCCTGCATCTTCCTCAGCTTTCCTTCTAGGTCATATGCATAGGCACGGATCGTCTCACCCAGCCTCATCTCTCAGAAATCCGTGAAATTTCCACAGACTCTTAACTTCAAAATCCATGGCAGTTTCACACTGGGATTTTGAAGTGGGTACGTGGTCATTTCACAGTTTTCTGCAAGATCACATTGGTCTCACCAGAAATGTGCTTGCGATCATAGAAATCCTTTTGTCTGGTGCCAATAGGGACCTTGTCTCCATAGGTCTCTTGGAGAACCTCAAATATCCTTTAAATATCAGACTCCTCCTCATCTAACATAAGTTTCACGGGAAGGTTGGCCTCTCCCTTTAGGTGTTGCTTGACAAGCTCAATACGATCCTCCTCAGGGACTCTAGACACTTTGAATGCCGGCCGTATAGAAGCTACCCATTCTTCTATGAATAACTCACTAAAATCAGGGAGTTTTCTTTCTCTGGGCAGGTAGACTGTCGCTGGGATCTTCTGGGCAGCAGATTGTAGATCTATTGCTGCTTTTGCACAGCCCTAAATCACATAAATACGTTCTGAGGGAACTATTTTGTAAAACCGAAATATGTCAAATATGAACGCAGACCTTTCCCCCCAAAAAAATAAAATAAATAAAAATAAAAAATATGAACGCATGAGAGGGTCAATTCTGTTTGTAGGGAACTAAATTGAACACTCGAATAAAGTTCAATATGAACATATGAAGATGATGACGTAGCATGTAAATAGCATAGTTTTTGCTAGGGCGGAGGTCGGGGATGGTGGATGGGCATATAAATCCGCGACTTGCATGCCAGTGTTCGCGAGTTCAAATCCAGACCGGCACTTTGTGTGTGTTTTGTTCTACATTGCTTGCCTCATGCAGACACGCGATTGTCGGTTTTTGTAATGTTAACCCTAACCTTAATTCTATCCTTAACCTCAGTAACGTCATATCTAACCTTAACCGTTAGTAACCTCATGCCTAACCTTAACCGTTAGTATCCTCCTACCTAACCTTAACTGTGAATTTTGCAATATAATTTCGAACGCTATGGAATGTATGGAATGTTCTCGCATAAATCCGCTAAATGAAATGTACCGGAGCAACGTAATTCAAGTACAAATATAGCCTAATAACAAAACATGCAGTTCAAACGTAAAAACACCCTAAATAGGTTGGCATATAACGTAATTTAGGTTTTCAAAATAGTTTCCTGAGAACGTAATTTGGGAGAAATTCTGAGATTTACGGTTGCTTTTGCAAGGGATAGAGCATCCGTTTGTTCTTCTCTGGACTGTATTAAGGCCTGCGACTGTTCTAACAATTTACTCTGCAGCTTCTCAAACTGTTGTTTTAAATTTGCTAACTCAGCCATAGTAGCCTATCCTTAGTAAAATGATGTACTGTACTTTCATGTATTATGCAAAGGAGATCCTGTTTGTGACACCAAATGTGACGGGTCATGGTAGGCTTGCCCGTTACTAGTAGTGAAATGTTGTGTAGTGCATATATTTGATATGCTACACCCTCATAAAAAACAAACAACGCTTAAAATGTTTCAAATAATAACAATTTCACTTTCTTTGGGCCTGTCTTAAGTTACAGATTAAAAATAAATGCTCTCGTAGCACAAAGATTGTGGTTTGACTGGTCAAGTCTGTCTTCCAAAGATGGTGCCTGGCTGTATACACAAACGGTACTGTCTTTTAAACTATTTTTTTTATCAACTGTCTGTACACTTTCAAAGTTCTCAATGCTTCGGTTTGCATGTAGGGACCCTCATTATGCTACCGTAGAAGTATGGTGCTATTTTTAGCCTTGTTAGTGGTATAAAATAGCAATTTATTTTTACTTCATCCATGCCCTCGCAACTAGCGTTGTAAGGTAATTATTAGTTTGCACAAAAACTTGGCATATTTCGATTAGCATGAAAACATATCCCAGAGAATGGTCAACTTGGTACCAATGTGTTATTAACTCCAAGGTTCATTTTGCGCCAGAGTTGTCCTTTAAACTCAACGTCAAAGGGCGAGCATCCGTTTTGGCAAATTGACGCAAATACGGAAGTGCCTTAAACCTGCATTCTATCTGAATTCCAGCTGGGGGCGATATATCTGGTTGCAAAAGATCTCGGTTTCTGTTGAAGTTTAATGAGAATTTGAGCCACTTCTCACTTGATTTATTACCTCAGTAAACATTTTCATAATGAGTATATTTCCTTAGTCGCTAGATTTAAGCCTTCTGCAATACATAATGATGTTCATTTTTTTTATTATGGTCTCGTTGTTAATAAAATGGGCAATAAAACAGGGGGTGTTTTAGGGAGTGGTTATGATGTGATTAACATTGATTCTGCCAGTGAAAGTGTGTATCGTAACGTAGAGTGTAAGCAGCGTTGCCAATTCTCAGCTAACGTCATAGTCAGATATTGCCTCTCGTCTAAAATTTTTACATCTGCATCCATGATGGCTGCACCCGTAACGGCAAACTCAACGACTCAAATCAGATCTTCACACACCAATGGGTGACGTCACACATGTTACGTCCTGTACTATTTATGGTCTATGTGTGAAAACCGTGTTTGAGAACACTAGCAACTTATATTCCCTGCTAAAAATGAATGTGTATATAATAATGTGGAACATCCTTCTTAAGTAGTTTTCCCTAAATTGGGCTCACCTGGCAAACTAATTATCACAGGTGTCTGAGATTGATTTCAGTGATCCAAAGAGATTTTTGCATAATAACTTGGAACGCGGTGTAATATTGACTTCATGCTGAATACTATATATGCTAGATTTGTGGGTAAAAAAATTTAACCCTGTTATTTTAGTGTGTTCTGAAACTTGTCTAAAGGCCTCTAATGGTCTCATCTCATCTTTAACCTTCAGATTTCTAGGTGCTGATCCTTATCCCAGCCGATTCACACTCGGCTGTGAACCGATCCAGTGAGTGCCGAAGGTCACTGACCGATGATACCATCAGGACCACGTCATCTGCAAAAAGTCCTCTGATGGTGATGACAACATTTTTATTAATGATTCAAATGTCTTCAGATGTGATAGAGCAAAAAAGGGAGGGGGGGTTTGTATTTATACCCGGACAAATATTAAGGCCAGAATATCTATTTGTTATTCTGATCCTAAGCAATTTGAGCTTCTTGTTATTAATGTATGGCTCTATTGCTGGGGTTTATCATCCTCCATCTGCTAGACAGGAAGCAGTCACTGCTATTTTTATGTCCCTAGATTTTAATTTTGTTTGGTCCTTCTTCAGCATTTTATAGAACAGCTTGTGTTGATATGAACTTGACACAATTGATCACGGAACCTACTTGTGTCAGATTTAATCCTTACGAATAACGCTCATAAATACCCTCACAGTGATGTCTTTGCTATGGACCTTAATGATCACTCCCCCATAGTAAGTTTTACAAATACTAAATTAATTAAAACCAAACACTGCCTCATAACAAAAAGGAACATAAAAAAAATCTGAAAATTGATGGGTTTCTCCATGATCTATCTATATCATTCCAATTTACTATGTGTCTGTGGTATTGCTTTGAACATTTTTCAAGAATTTTTAACTCTGTTCCAGACAAGTATGCCCCTATGAAGACTTATAGAATTAAAGACAGGGTAAACCCATTCCTTCTCATTTCAGCAGGTTACTTTTCATTAAGTTTTTACATCTCTTAAATATTGACACATAAACTATTGGGGTGGATAATTTATATCTGTAGATGGTTTGAAAATTATTCAACAAGTAGATCACAGTGTGTATCTACTGTAACGTTGGTGTATAATGGAGGAGTCAAAAGCAGGCTGTTACATTCCTTGTCTTTTATTTGAATGCTTAGAAACAGTAAGCAGTGTCCTTGAACAAGTCCAGCCAGCAAATATCGGAAATACACAGGTACAGCCTGGAAAGCAGCAGAGTGTCCAAACAGAATCTCTACAGCCTGGAAAGCATAGACATACGCTAATTAGCATTAACAGTAGACACAGACTGCAACGATCTTTACAGAGTACAATATCCCACATCCTACTGACAGAGGAATGTACTATTTATAAGAGTCCTGTGGCACAGGTGTATTGCATGCCACAGATGAGGGGGGTGTGGTCTGAGAAACAGTGGCTTCAATAGACCGATGACCCCAAACGCCGGATCCTGTTCACGTCAGCAGGGGGAGCTCCAGGATCAGTACTGCTTACATCTACTGATGGAGTTAAATCTGGTTCTCTTGACATAGTGAAAGGGGTTCCACAGGGATCGATACTAGGTCCGGTTGTCTACACCATTTATATTAAAAATATTGGTTTGACTCCTTCAATCAGGCTTTATAGCCATACTTTTGATGATTTGAAACTGGTACTTAATGCAGGTAAAACCAAGTATATGCTTTTTTTAAAAGGACGACAGAAAACAAGTGATGGCATTTGCATTGGATGGTGCACCCATTGAACGTGTTCATGCTTATAAACATTTGGGCATCTGGATTGATGATAGGCTATCTTTTAAAATGTCGATGAGTTGGTTAAAAACAAAGAGTTAAAGTGGGTTACTTTTATAGAAAGAAGTCTTGTTTGATACTAAATAACTAAAAACAAATTGTTTAATCTAACTTTTCGCCTGTTGTTGATTATGGAGACACCGTCTATATGCAGGGCTCTGTTTCTTTGTTAAAACCTCTTGATGCCGTATATCATAGTGCTATTTGTTTTATTACAGGAGACAGGTTCAGCGCCCATCATTGCATCCTGTATCAGAACATAAATTGGTTGTGTTTAAAATGTCACAGAAATGCATTTTGCACTTTTTGTTTATAAAGCTCTTTTGCACAAACTACCACCTTTTATCAATTCATCTTTAACTCTCAGATGGATTGGCTACAAGTCATAAGCTCAGGGATGGCTATCACTGGAGTTTTGTTAGCCATGCTCATTGTGGTACCTACCCTAGTGGGATACTTTTGTAGTACCAATTTACATTCCAGATATACTGCCTCTCTATTTGTACAGCTTTTTTTAATCCTACCATATACATACGTATGTAACTGAATACTTGAATATTTGTACTTTGTGAAGTACTGAAGCATACGACCTCATCTGTGAAGCATAGTGGGGGCAGTGTATGACTGTCAATGAAACTGGTTCCTTTTATTTATTATGATATGACTGATGACAAATGCAGCCGGATGAATTCTTAAATGTTTAGGGATATATTATCTACTTAGATTCAGCCAAAAAGAAGTGCAATGTTCTGCAATGGCAATGTAAATCTTCTGACCTGAATCCAATTGAGCATGGATTTTACAAGTTGGGACAGTACGGAAAATGCAAAAAAAAAGAGTAATTGGAAAATTTAATTCACCAGTCTTTTCAAATCTGATGACTGCAACACATTCCAAAAAAGTTGACTGTTTACCACCGTGTAACATCACCTTTTCTTTTAATAACACAATAAGCATGTGGGCACTAAAGACACCAGTTGGTTAAGTTTAGCAAGCGGAACTTTCCCCCACTCATCCATTACTGTCACGTTGAAGTGTGTATGAAGGAGTCAAATTCAGTGTAAACTTTGTTCTGTAGTTTATTCCTTTCTAGACACAGACAGGTGTACACTGCAAATGGCAGGTAATATACGGGTTTTCCTAACAACAATCTGATTAACACAGTACAAAACTTTCAAATACAAAATGAAAATTAAGGTCCTGTTACGCACAGGCAGCAAATATCGATATTCTTCGTACTTACAATATACCTACATACATTGACGACCATACAACTATCCCAAACAAACAGTTACATGAAGACAATATGACACAATCCCCCCATGTCCAAAGTCCTCTTATATAGGAACATGATTTTTTTACTTTTCAGAATTGGGGTTGTACTTGCTGAAGGCAAAACTGAAGGAAAAACTCCCCAAGAACAAGCAAGAACAAAGACAGCTGTGCTAAAGGCCTGACAAGGCACCACCAGGGAAGAAACCCAGTATCTGGTGATGTCAAAGGGTTCCAGACTTCAGCCAGTCATTGACCACAAATGATTTGCAACCAAGTATTAAAACTCACAATTTAATTCATAATTATCTTTGTTTGTCCAAATACTTTTGACCCCCTAAAATTGGGGGAGACCTCGTAAAAAATCTGTAATTCCTACACCGTTCAAATTTTATGATATAAACAGTGCTCGAAGTGGGGCGGTACTCACCGGTACGCAGTACCGGCACCTCTACATTTTACTCTTAAGCGTACCTGCACTTTTTCTTGCGTACCGATGCCTCTCGCATGTAGCCAGTACGCAACCACGGACAGAGAAAGCGTCCGTGTCAGAGAGATTGGTAATGATCCTAACGTTACATAAATTACACTACCCAGAGGGCACTACGTGACTTACTTCAGATCTCTTGACGAATCACGTAAAGGCAAGCAGTCAGCCCATCCTATCAAAAGTTCGCTTCTCCACGGACAATAGTTAGAAAATGCTGTCGCCTGACCGTAACATATTTTTCACTGCTGACAACCTAGAAACTAAAAATAAGTGTGTATTTTTTAAGTCGTTATGCTAGCCTGGCTTTAGAAAGGTACTAAAAGAACACGTGTGCCAGAGCCAGACACGTCAACATAGGTCCAAGTCCAACCAGAAACATTGGTACGTTTCATGAGCTTCAAACTAACGTTAATTAAAACCCTTCACAGTCTCCCGACATTCTAAATTCAAGCGCGGTACATGCTTGGTACCATTAGAAAAAGGAAGATCAGACGAAAAGAATAAGTCATATTTTATAACCCTGTGGGTTAAACACAGTCGGAGCTATGACACCGCAAAGTCGGTCATGTTTTAAAGACACCTTTTTTACTAAAGACGTTACACGTTAAAAATAGCTGGGATTTCAAAATTGTATGAAATGGGTGCAGTATTTTGATGTTGAATAGTTTGTATGGACTCCAAACTTTGCACACCGGTCCAGGAGCCCTGGGGACATGACAATATGCATTAAAAAGCCTTATTTGTCATGGTTTACATGCGTTACACAAATAAAACAAAATATACGTATGTTCTTTTTTTGTAAAAATAAGTTTTATTAAATAAATATTTAATAAAACATAAAATTCAATGATACAGGATGTTGGATTTCATTAATCCATATTGTAGCCATGGGTCTGCAGAGTCCAAAACCATAAAGCACTTCACTGTATGACCTTTCCAGAGGCCAAATGTCAACTTTGTGCCAGGCGGACCTAAAACCCCTTAGACCTTGAAGGTTGATGTGAGCGGAACTGCTAGCAATGAGGAGTCTTTTTTGTTTTTTTTACTGTAGAAATCTCATGTTAATGATTTGCCAATGCAAGAGAGTACCGGCACCTTTTTTTTCCCATTTCAAGCACTGGATATAAATACCCTGAAATGACAGCTGAAATAATGGTAACTTAGTCCATGTCCAAGTATTCATGGACCTAACTGTATATACAGTTAGAAAGTATGTTGGAAGGAATTGTGGGTAAAAAACAGCAACACTGATAAGGCAGAAGTAACCAATGATGCTGTTGGGAGTGCATTAGTTGTTTCCCCTGCTGTGTTGGTGTTGAGACCCCATAGATCAGGGGAGGTTAGGGATGGATGGGGCTGGAGCCCAAACTGTGAGGACAGAAACCATGCCAGAACAAACCCACTGTTGCTGTGGCAACCTGTTTTCAAAACTGGAAACAGTGCTGTACCAAACTCAACAAGAATCACTATTGTGTGTGTATGTGTGTGCGTGTGTGTGTGGATGTGTTCTTGAATGTCTCGTGCTCTACAAACTAGTGCTAAATAAAGATACCTGCTACTTTATTAGCTGGTTGCTGTAAATCAGCCTGAAAGACTTTAATTACTGTGGACAAAAGGTGTGTCGATTCACTCTTGCTGCATAGTCAATGCTAGTATTTGGGTTGGCTAATAAACACAGCATATTGTTTTACTCTCTTTTTCCATTTCAAAGCCATTTTAACTCATCTTTTGGAGCTTATTGCCAACAGTCTGTAAGCCAGGTGTCTTTTCTTGGCTGCATGCTGTCTCTTTCACTGCATGTGTATTAATGAGGAAGTTACATTGCCCAGGTGTTGTGGTATGGGTGGAGAGGATCTAACATCCGCTTCTTCAATATTCTCTTCTGCTTGTCTGCTTTCTACAACGACAATCACATTACAAAAGCCAAACAAACCCTCAGAGACACAATGTAGAATTATTTTGGTTATTCAAACAATTACTCTTTTGTAATAGCTGCAGAAAGTAAAGAAATAGTCCTGAACTGAGCTCAACCCTAACTTCAAAGTTGGCATTGTATTTTAACAGCGGGTTGGATGTCTTCTGGTATCCAGTGCATAGGCTCTTACCCACACACACCTGAGGTCTGCTGCATAGGAGGAAACACTTCCCAACCCAGGGGTTACCATCCCCACTCAAATCTGCCTTCCAGTGATCCAGTTATTTCAAGTATAGGCTAAATTTTGTCCAAAATATCTTTGCAAAAGTACATTCATTTATAAATTCTTAAATATCAAGACAAGGATTTGACCTGATGGGCACAATTCGCTGTTACTCCTGAGGAAATAGGTTTTAGCTCAGGGGTTAAGATTAGGGTAAAAGTTACAT
The DNA here is from genome assembly GCA_016801145.1 of Umbra pygmaea. NCBI lineage: Eukaryota > Metazoa > Chordata > Actinopteri > Esociformes > Umbridae > Umbra > Umbra pygmaea. The sequence continues at coordinate 12,497 of JACXGM010023327.1, forward strand.
TTTAAGGATATAGTTTACACAGTAAGGGGTAGGTCAGTTTTGAGAAGACATATCTCCAAATTGTTACAACTTTAATTTTATCTTTATTAAACCAGGTAAGTTGACTAACAACATTTCCTTATTTACAACAACAACCTGAGAGCGATTAGGGTAAAGTGCCTTGCCCAAGGACACAAGGACATTTTGCAAAATTGGGAATCGAACTGGCAACCTTCTGACTAAAAGTCTTATGAATCACTGTAACTGTGTTACAGGGAGATACAAATAGTTAGAGGTGTGTCACAATGTCTGTAGACTCTGTCCTTGTTCTGTGTCACTACAGGGTGTTTTCTCCCCTATGTGGTTTTGTTTTGTTTCCCGCTCCTTGTGTCACATGATCCCGTCACATGTTTTTGTCAGCCTATCAGTTCTGTTGTTTAGTCCACACCTGCACCTCCTTCCCTTGTTAGTATGGTATTTAGTTCTGAGTGTTTGTGAGTCCTGTGTGGTTCTTTGTTCCTGAGAGTTGATTTGTGAAGACGCGCCTGCCTCCAATACCTTGATCGTGACAGAAAGAACCACCCATTGAATGGAGGCAGCGTCTTGTTCGTGGGGGTTTTTCGCCTGGGAGAAGGGGTTGGAGCTAGAGGAGCTGATCCTGCCTCCACCGCCGGAGTTCGAGGATCTCCCGGGGATGGAGGAGTTGGAGCTCCCTGATCTGCTGCCACCCGACCTCCCAGAACCCCTGTCGTCCAGACCCCCTGCTCAGCCGTCCCTGTCGTCCGGACCCCCTGCTCGGCCGACGCAGCCATCCGGACCCCCTGCTCGGCCGACGCCGCCGTCCGCACCCCCTGCTCGGCCGCCGCCGTCCGGAACCCCGTGGCTGAGGCCACAGGACCTCCAGACCCCCTGCTCAGCTGCCGCCCGGCCACCTCCTGTGTTCCCTGCCGCCCGGCCGCCTCCTGTGTTCCCTGCCGCCCGGCCGCCTCCTGTGTCCCCGCTTGCCTGGGCCCCGCTACCCTCCCTTGCCCTCCACCTCTCGTGTCTTTGTGTGCATGTCTTTTTGTTTCAGTGTTTAGTGGTGGAGTGGTCGCGCCAGGTGTCGCTCCTTAGGTGGGGGGTTATGTCACAATGTCTGTAGACTCTGTCCTTGTTCTGTGTGACTACAGGGTGTTTTTTCCCCTATGTGTTTTTGTTTTGTTTCCCGCTCCTTGTGTCACATGATCTCGTCACATGTTTTTTTCAGCCTATCAGTTCTGTTGTTTAGTCCACACCTGCACCTCCTTCCCTCGTTAGTATGGTATTTAGTTCTGAGTGTTTGTGAGTCCTGTGTGGTTCTTTGTTCCTGTCCAGTTCTTCCCAGTGTGTAAATTTAAATAAAGAGTTGATTTGTGAAGACGCGCCTGCCTCCAATACCTTGATCGTGACAAGGTGGGTAAGAGTAAGAGTACTTTTCTGGGCTTGGCTGTGTTCACAAATTTGGGGAGGTTCCTCATTAAGACCAAAATGACCAAAGATATTGTCACGAATGGGGAAAGATATTCATAACTTATGAGTGATCTACAAAATGAAAACAAAGAGTAAAAAATCATTAGTTATGCTCACTGGTTAGTAATTAACTATACTTACCAGGTAAGTTAGGTTGTAACTGTAAAATTCCCAAAACTGGTGAACCCAGCAGAGTACTCTTACTCTTATTTTTACCCACCTCTAAAAATAGGTAAATAAAACACAAAGTGTATGTACGTTAGCAGCAGATCCTGTAAGTCCTGTAAGTTGTGAGGTGGGCCCTCCTTGGATCAGACTTGTTTGTCCAGCACATCCCACAGATGCACGATTGGATATAGAGATGGGGAATTTGGAGGCCATTTCAACTCCTTGAACTTGTTGTTGTGTTCCTCAAACCATTCCTGAAAAATATTTGCTTTGTGGCAGGGCACATTATCCTGCTGAAAGAGGCCATCAGGAAATACTGTTTTAATGAAAGGGTGTACAAGGTCTGCAACAATGCTTAGGTAGGTGGTACGTGTCAAAGTAACATCCACATGAATTGGGGGGTCCGCATGGTGTAGTGGTTTAAGTCACTAGATTGCAGGACAGTCTATATCATGACAGTCAGTGGTTCAAGCCTGACTATGGGTTCTCTGACTTTGCTCGAACCTCCTGTGATTTAGGTCAGATTGAGTCAGATTGTCTATCCTGACATGTCGCTCTCCAGCGAGTCCTTGTGTCCAGATCAGGCACCTTTAATATTAAATCGAGGAAGTTTAGTTGGTGAACGTAATCATCTCGTGCCTGATCTGACTAAAGGCTTCCATGTTGGATGAGCAGTGCACAATTAATTGGCAGCTGGGCAACATGTGGTTGGATAAACCGTGTGCATGCATATCGACAGATCTGTCCAAGGATTTGCGGAGCTCCCGATAAGGCAGATTTAGTGGGAAGGGAGAAAAATGGGGGAACAAAAAAAAACATCTACATGAATGGCAGGACCCAACGTTTTCCAGCAGAACATTGCCCAAAGCATCACACTGCCTCTACCGGCTTCATCCTGGTATCATGTCTTCCCAAGGTAAGCAACGCACACGCACCCGACCATCCACTTGCTGTACAAGAATGAGATTCATCAGACCAGCCAACCTTCTTCCATAGCTCCGTAGTCCAGGTCTGATGCTCACATTTTGGTGGTGGACAGGGGTCAGCATGGGCACCCTGACTGCTCTGTGGCTATGCAGCAATGTGTGGCCTAACACCTTTCTATCAGAACCAGCATTAACTTTGTAAGCAGTCTGAGCTACAGAAGCTCATCTGTGAAGCGATCAGACCACACAGACCAGCCTTCACTCCCCAAGTGGATCAATGAGCCTTGGCAGCCCATGACCCTGTTGCTGGTTTAATGCTTTTAAAGGCCCCCTTGAACTTTTCGACCTTCTGCCACATTTCAGGCTTCAAACATAAAGATATGAAACTGTAATTTTTTGTAAAAAAAATCAACAACAAGTGGGACACAATCATGAAGTGCAATGAAATTTATTGGATATTTCAAACTTTTTTAACAAATAAAAAACTGAAAAATTGGGCGTGCAAAAGTTAATACTTTGTAGCGCCACCTTTTGCTGCGATTACAGCTGTAAGTCGCTTGGCTTATGTCTATCAGTTTTGCACATCGAGAGACTGACATTTTTGCCCATTCCTCCTTGCAAAACAGCTCGAGCTCAGTGAGGTTGGATGGAGAGCGTTTGTGAAGAGCAGTTTTCAGTTCTTTCCACAGATTCTCGATTGGATTCAGGTCTGGACTTTGACCTGGCCATTCTAACACCTGGATATGTTTATTTGTGAACCATTCCATTGTAGATTTTGCTTTATGTTTTGGATCATTGTCTTGTTGGAAGACAAATCTCCGTCCCAGTCTCAAGTCTTTTGCAGACTCGATCATATCTTTCAGAAATGGCTTTCTTCTTTCCACTCTTCCATAAAGGCCAGATTTGTGCAGTATACGATTGATTGGTATCCGTGCTCCTTGGGATGTTTAAAGGGAAATCTTTCTGTATCCATATCCGGCTTTAAACTTCTCCACAACAGTATCTCGGACCTGGTGTGTTCCTTGTTCTTCATGATGCTCTCTGTGCTTTCAACGGACCTCTGAGACTATCACAGAGCAGGTGCATTTATACAGAGACTTGATTACACACAGGTGGATTCTATTTATCATCATTAGTCATTTAGGTCAACATTGGATCATTCAGAGATCCTCACTGAACTTCTGGAGAAAGTTTGCTGCACTGAAAGT
>JACXGM010023329.1:0-16265 GCA_016801145.1 Umbra pygmaea
TCACCTAGAAGGCAAACCAGCAGACGTTCCAAACCTCTCACCTAGAAGGCAAACCAGCAGACGTTCCAAACCTCTCACCTAGAAGGCAAACCAGCAGACGTTCCAAACCTCTCACCTAGAAGGCAAACCAGCAGACGTTCCAAACCTCTCACCTAGAAGGCAATCCAGCAGACGTTCCAAACCCCCCAGCTGACCATGACATGGATCAACACATCAACGCCCATCCTCACATCCTCCATCACTGTGTGGTTTGGGTATAGATCTGCATCTCCTCAAGAAACTGGAACTATATAGTACACTAACCTAGACGCTTTTCACTACATAGTGCAAACTTATGTGACCCTAATCCCTATAATATTACTTATTTGCACCGGCTGTGACATTTATTTGCTATGGATCAAGTGTTTATGCCCACCCAAGTGATGGTGTTACTGTAGGCGCAGCTCAAAGCTTGGAGAGCTGTTCTCTGCTATACTAAAAATATATTTTCAACTTTGACCCCCACTGATGCTGACCTCACCAGGCACAACTCAGAGCATTCCAGTTTGATCTTGTTGCTGTTATAGCTGTGAAAATACAATGAAGCAGGAACTGCACGTGTTGGACTATCCCAAATGTTACGATTAAACGGCCTAGCTAGCGGAGATTGCGGCGCTGACTGCCCTTAAGACCCGCCTCCTCACCAGACATTGTGGTGGTCATGACCACAGTTTTGGACCCTGGACAGAACCATGTCTGGAAGGCCCTCAAAGCTCTTCAGGGTCAGTGTGCCGTCACCTGACGCCAGGAACACCTTAGTCGGGTCCGTTGGGCTGAACTTCATGCCCCCAATTGATTCACCTGCTCCTTTCTGCATTAGGAGCACAAAATGACAAATCCTAATGAACAAAAACACCTGACAATACATCATTTCAAATAGCAGAACTGTTTGAAATGAAAAATATTCAGGACTTTTTCTCAGCTATATGCATGCTTATCACAGGGCAGTTTGCATAACTTCTGGGTCATTAGTGCCCATTTTAACAAAACGTTTTGCAACTGAAAACAAAAAACATATCTTACGGGACAAGTTCAGAGAGTCCCAACCCCGTTTCATTCCACCGCATTTATTTGGTGCCTAATGAACACAACCCAGAACCCAAAACGGTTCTGTTCAGATGAAAGCCACAGCATCAGAAGCTACGTTTCATTCTAACTAGACTAGCTAAGTCTTCATCAAGTGTTGACAACAAAGGGCTCCATGTGGGCACGTGTCCCAAACGCAACCTATAACGTGTGCTATTTTTAAACAATGTGTCATGGTCAAATATACCACACTAGAAAGAGCAGTGTGGGTCTTACTCCCATGACGCTGTGCTGACAAACACTCGGAGCGTGGTCCCATTGATATCCTGCAGTGTGGTGGAGCCTGCCACAGAGGACGTGAACAGCTGATTCGGGTTGAGAGGGTTAAACTTCATGTCTGTAATTGAGCCTCCAGCACCAATCTAGACAGAAAACACAGATTGGGTCTCTGTGAACACTGCTGAAGTGAAAGGAAGTTTATAAATTATCAGATTTGCATAAAACTGATGGGATAGAATTCAGTTAAATCCTTGTCCCAGAGTTTACCAGGGCCACACGTGCCCCACGTCGACGTGGGCTTGAGCCCCGACTCAGCTATTGTTTCTGCCCTTCCTCTCGGTCTCCCACTACACACCTGTCTCCCTTCCCTATACTTTCAACTGTTCTGTCAATAAAATAAAAGGCACCCAAACAAATCTTTAAACTGTCCATACTTGTACCAGGGTCTGATGACACTGTGCTCTTGAATTTGTTCACAGGCACCCGGGGTTGGGTCCCCTCCTACTCTCCGATCATTAAAATAACTACATAATTATGATATTTACACCATACTAATACTGTTGTGTGTGTAATATATTATATATATATATATATATATATATATTACACACACTCACCTAAAGGATTATTAGGAACACCATACTAATACTGTGTTTGACCCCCTTTCGCCTTCAGAACTGCCTTAATTCTACGTGGCATTGATTCAACAAGGTGCTGAAAGCATTCTTTTAAAATGTTGGCCCATATTGATAGGATAGCATCTTGCAGTTGATGGAGATTTGTGGGATGCACATCCAGGGCACGAAGCTCCCGTTCCACCACATCCAAAAGACGCTCTTTTGGGTTGAGATCTGGTGACTCAGACTGTGGTGGCCATTTTAGTACAGTGAACTCATTGTCATGTTCAAGAAACCAATTTGAATTGATTCGAGCTTTGTGACATGGTGCATTATCCTGCTGGAAGTAGCCATCCGAGGATGGGTACATGGTGGCCATAAAGGGATGGACATGGTCAGAAACAATGCTCCTGTACGCAGTGGCATTTAAACGATGCCCAATTGGCACTAAGGTGCCTAAAGTGTGCCAAGAAAACATTCCTTACACCATTACACCACCACCACCAGCCTGCACAGTGGTAACAAGGCATGATGGATCCATGTTCTCATTCTGTTTACGCCAAATTCTGACTCTACCATCTGAATGTCTTAACAGAAATCGAGACTAATCAGACCAGGCAACATTTTTCCAGTCTTCAACTGTCCCATTTTGGTGAGCTCTTGCAAATTGTAGCCTCTTTTTCCTATATGTAGTGGAGATGAGTGGTACCCAATGAGTTCTTCTGCTGTTGTAGCCCATCCGCCTCAAGGTTGTGCATGTTGTAGCTTCACAAATGCTGTGCTGCATACCTCGGTTGTAACCAGTGGTTATTTCAGTCAAAGTTGCTTTTCTATCAGCTTGAAGCAGTCGGCCCATTCTCCTCTGACCACTAGCATCAACAAGGCATTTTCGCCCACAGGACTGACGCATACTAGCCTAGAAATCTAGACGCACCCTAGCGGCAGCAAATATAATTTGCAGCTAGGGTCAATCTAGGAACTCTCCATTGACTTGCGAGCTGGAAAAAACAAATTCTGGTCATGCCAATCACAACGTGTATAGAGTCGGTGGGCGGGCTTAACGTAATTACGGGAAAACAAAGAAATGGTTGCTGCTGCTGGCGAACAGCGGTCTTTCGAATCGGCTTTGGCCGCAACTCCGGTAGACTTGGAGTTAATCTTTTCTTTGAGAAAATAACAAAGAACGGCACTGAAGTCATTCTTACAAAGGAAGATGTGTTCGGAAGTTTTGCCAACCGGACTCTTCGTTGCTCTGGTTGGTTGTAGCGCTATCTTGCGTGCATAGGGAATTTGAAAAGAGAGTGTATTGTTGTAGCGCTATCCTGCGTGCATAGGGAATTTGAAAGACAATCGTTTATCCCGCCCCTCGTATTGAGCACTGCCAATGGTGAGTTCCCAGACCCAAAATCTTGATGTGGGTCTCGCTTGCCAGGCTAGACGCATACTGGATGTTTTTCCCTTTTCAAACCATTCTTTGTAAACCCTAGAAATGGTTGTGCGTGAAAATCCCAGTAACTGAGCAGATTGTGAAATACTCAGACCGGCCCGTCTAGCACCAACAACCATGCCACACTCAAAATTGCTTAAATCACCTTTCTTTCCCATTCAGACATTCAGTTTGGAGTTCAGGAGATTGTCCTGACCAGGACCACACCCCTAAATGCATTGAAGCAACTGCAATGTGATTGGTTGAGTAGATAAATGCATTAATGAGAATTTGACAGTGTTCCTAATAATCCTTTAGGTGTGTATATTATCCTGAGCTGAACATATCAATCACATCAAGGGATACAAACAGTGGCAAAATTCCAGGGATAAATAGAAATGACAGAAAATCTGGAATTCTGGAACCTTACAACCTATATATTAGCAAATGTATAATCGTAATGTCATCAGTAAGCCATTGGCGCAGCAGGTTGCTATGCAACAAGCAGTTCTGCGATAGGTATTGTGGCAGGTATCCTCACCCCTTGTATAAAAGAGGTCTTGTTGAGCACGCTGTAGTCCCACAGGACGATGTCTCCACCCTTGGAGCCCACTGCCAGGGTGCTGGGATGTGAGGGGTGCCATTCCAGGCAGGTGACCCGACGGCTGAAGGGGCTGGCTGTACGGTGGAGCTGGTAGGTGGACAAGGAGCGCACAAATGGCTCCTGGAGACACTGGGGAGAGACGGACGTGCATGGTGGTTAGACATGGGCATGACAAGCAGATGTTGACGTGGCAGAGTTTTGTATTGCAGTCTAAGCTCCCTGGAGACGGGGGTTTGGTCCCCGGCTCGGCTTCTGCCCTTCCTCTCGGTCTCCTCGTTCTTACTACTGTCATGCCGTTAAATTTAAACAAATTAAATATATATACTCCAAACAAAAATCTTGAAAACTGATGTTGACTATACAGCACAGAGAGTTGTGGAACAAGGCTAAATATATAGTGCGTTATACAGTAATCAGCAAAATGAGCCTGACTACACACGTTACCCGTCTCATATCAGAAAGAAGGCTTTGCCCCAAGGTACTCTGGTAAATGTAGTGCAAGATGTTTCCAGGTCTGCAGGGTTTAGATATAGCAGGCCGAAGAATAGGCCCTGAAATACAAAACAAATACAACCAATCAATACTTTCCCAGATGTGTTTGTCTTATCAGATTTACCTCAATCCTGCAGACTTCTTATCAATATAGGATCTTCCAATCATGAACACTTCAAAGGAGAATGTGACCTTTATGTCATAAAATTGATACACTATATTGTAGCTGCTAACATTGTCCCGGTGTGCTATCTAATATATTTCTCAGACCTGTTTTCAACATCGTCTTGCTTTCCGATCTTTGCAGTTTCTTCACGGAGGTGGCTGATCCTGCAGATTCACAGGGTTCTCCATGTGACTTCTTTGACTTCTGCTTCGATTTACACTCCGGCAGAGTCTTCTTTGGACGTGCCATTTGTCTCTCACTGACACCAAACTAATAACTTTTAATCACTGCAAAAAAGGTTAAATCTGGAGTATCTGAAAGATGCATTTGAAGCTAGGGACTACAAACAATCCTTGACATTATCACCTTTTGTTAGCGTTCCTGACACTCAAATGTTAACAGGCAAGCTTGTGGCTGTGGTTTGGCTACATTTACATTTGAGTAATTTAGCAGATGCTCTTATCCAGAGCAACTGACAGTACAGTCATTACAGTGACATGCTCTAGGGCAACTTAGGTAAAGTGCTTCACCCAAGGACACCATGACACTTGGCCCATTCTGGATTCAAACCGGCAACCTTCCCAGATAACTTCTGTAAATCAAATGGCTGCACATAGTGTAGAATATGGACCTGTTGAAATGTGTACATTTATTATTATTGTTGTTGATATCAAAGATATGAGCCATGTGTGGGGCATCAGGTGGCTCAGTGCTTTTGAAGTTAGACTTGTAATCAGAATGTAGCCGGTTCAATTCCAGGGTGGGACAAATATCGTTTGAGGAAAAGGTATTTTAACCTAAGCTGCTCCATGGGATAAAAGCTACTCTGATTAACAGTGTCTGCTAAATGTCAACAAAATAATTTTTGTGGATAATTGGACTACTAAAGTGTCTACCTAAGCATAACATAATAGTTTTGGGTAACACAGAAAATGGAGTGGGCGAATAAAAAGTATAAGACCATAAAAATAGAATAAATAAGACCGTGAAATAGTCAATGACCCCAGCACAGAGCCTAGACTGTTCTAAAATGGCAGTCACGATGTTCAGTAGCAGTAGGCCCAACCTATAGTGTAGCTAACTGTCAAGTCCTTGCTTGCCCCCAGTGCCACAAGACTGTTAAACAAGGCTGCCAAACTCAATTATGAACATGTCTTCCTTTTCACAATATAATTTCAGTTTTAAATTAGCTACACACACATTTTGTTATCCTTGTGGGGACCTAAGACCCATACATTAACGTCATTTTTTCCATATCCCTAACTTATTTGCCTTAACCTAAAGGTAACGCTGCCTAAATCTAAAAGTAACGCAAATTCTAGCACTTTTTTTCTTTCTTTTTCTGGGCCGGAAGTCACCTTCTCCCCAATCGAGGACTCGAAAAACCTTTGAGGGGAACTATTTTTCAGTTTTTACTCAACTCTAAAATGAAAGGGTCTGAATATAATGATTAATTCAGATATTTCACAATATCTGGTTGATTAAATGGAATGATCTCAGCATGAACTCAAATGTGAAAAAGTTTATTTGACCTAACTATTATTAACTAGGTTTTCAAATTGTAAATCAACCACACTGCAGATACTTTATATCACAAATAAATGAATGAATACATCGGCGTTATTAGCTGAAAAACAATGTGGCTGCCTGTTTAGTATGGTACGACCATGGCAATGTAACGTCTTTTCTTAAGCCATAAAATGATGTGATATTGCGTGAAAAATACATTACCAGTGCAATATAGAAGGGAGGCACAAAGTTTAGATGCTTCGTTCTGTTTATTTTGTATCCTCTTCATACATACTGTCCACGTGAGAAGTGTTTTCCGTCAAGTCCAGTGTTTTGTAACTCATCAGTTACATTGTGTGCCCAGTAAGCGGCAGTGTTGTTACCGACTTTTATTATTCTAAGTGTCGTCTGGTTGAATCCACTGTCATTGGTTGAAACCACTGTCTATGGTTTGAACGTCATTACCGGAATAGAGTGGGTGGAACCATATTTCTATGGGAGGGACTTCTGCTGTGTCTGTCCACGCTGATTGGCTGAATTTGAAAAGTATTTGTCTGGTCCGCGAGCGGAGGGAATGTTCGAACTGGGAACCGGAGAAGAAGTATCTAAGTGAACCGTGTTGGAAACTTAAACGATAACAAATTGATAACAACAATTTCCAAAATGATGCGTCCTACGTGAGTTATTAATCTTGTGATTGCAACGAATTATTCATAATTGATTTTTATTTATATAACAAGTACTTATAATACACGTCTAGTCAAACGTGCAGACTAGCATAGTTACATGTCCCTAGATAGGTGGGACAGCTAGCTACTGGCTAACTATACAGCTAGCATTACTACTGTTGGTTAGCTTGCCAACTCTGCTATCTGTTGTTTCTATTATTACTGTTTAGGAAGGGTAAAACACCCCGTAGACCTGCTCCCAAGAAGCCATCCAACAACCAGAAAGATCCTGTTGGTGTAAGTTGAATATTACTTTCAAGCTGATCTTTGATCGGTACGTGTAGCTGAGACAGGCCTTACTTTCAACCATTATCGTGCATGACCCGAGTCTGTTTGCAATGATAATTAGTTTGAATAATTTAATTGTTCACTAGAGGGTGTGCGTGGCTACATTTGACCAATACAAAAGTACTTAGAACTGTTCTTAGGCACAATCATGGAGTCTGCTATACACAGGTGGAGATATACAAAAAATACAAGATGCCTGTAGCTAGTTACATACCGTTTACCAATCTAATTATAATTGTAAAGAGAGTCATATGTCCTGATATACCAACATTTTCACACAATCAGGATTGTCAATGGTTTATAACTGAACATTAACTTCCTATCAGCTTCCTCGGTAGAGCGACTTACCAGTAAACAAATGGTTGAATGATGGTTAAAACTCACACGGAAATTTTAAGTAATCTATTGAAATCACTGTTCTTGCGTAAATTTCATCACAGCAACTCATAATGTGACTCTGTAGTGTGTATGACTCCCAAGTGCCTGTATGCACTTTTCACAATGACTGGGCATGGTCCTGATGAGACGAGGGATGATGTCCTGGGAGATTTCCTCCCAAACCTGAATCGGGGCATCAGTGAGCTCCTGGACAACCTTTGGCGCTCCTTGGTCGGATGTGCCATCCTGGAAGAGCTGGAGTACCTGTGCAACCTAAATAGGCTGCAGGTACCCACCTCATGCTACCAGTAGTGACCAAGGATACTAGCGAAACACAAAACTGAAGAAGACTCGATTAGGAAGGATGAGGGGAGTGCAATTATTTGTGGCCACCACCTGCAAAACCATTCCTTTTTAGGGGTTGTCTAGCTGTTGCCTCTCCAGTGTACCTGTTCTCCCTTTCATTTGCACCAAAACAGGTGACATTGATTCACAATCACTAATGCTTCCTAACTGTACAGATGGGGGCACAGATGGCTCAGTGGGTAGGGAGTCAGACTTGTAGTCAGAAGGTTGCCAGTTCGATTCCTGACTGAGCCAATTGTCGTTGTGTCCTTGGGCAAGACACTTTACCCTAATTGCTCCCAGGTCGTTGCTGTAAATAAGAAACTGTTCTTAGTCAACTTACCTGGTTAAATAAAGGTTAAATAAAAAAAAAAATATTCATTTATATTATGTTTGAGCAGTGTATTTACTATTTGCACAGAATTGTCATTTTAGAGGAGTAGGTCAATAAATCAGTAGCACTGATACGAGTCTCTACCAAAAGGGATCAAATTTAAGTAATTTGTACCTCTACTGGCAGTGGAGACCGAAACACTCTGAAGTTTTCAAATTCCCAGATGACTTTAATGACCTCAATACGTGCAAACAGAAGTTGTGTTTGTCGTCCAGGTGTATTGCCGAGTGCGACCTCTGGGAGCGGAGGATAACGAGTGCTGTATTGAAGTGATCAGCAACACCACCATCCAGCTACATGCGCCGGATGGTCTGAAAGCCAACAGGAATGGGGAGTTCAAGGAGGTAAGCCTGGTGTGTTTGGAACTGCTGCAAAATCATTTAAAATAGTCGATGGTGATGTTACTGTTTTTGTCTGTGAACATATCTTTTTGTAATGGGTTTCACACATGTATACGTGACTACTAATTGGCTGGATTTGCAATGTGGCATTTTACTCAAGACTGCAGGCATTCAGTATGTGTAAGAATGTGTGTAGGATTCGATGCTGGTGCTGAAAGGTACAAAAAGAGTATGGGGCAACCACCTTTCTCTGCAGAACCAGTCAGCCTTTAGGTGAAGCTTTCATTTGACACTAATGGTAAATTTGCCCACATGCACTAGGCATAGGTTTTTAAGCAATTTGTGTCATTGTACTTTTTTGTGTTGATTTACTCTTCGATCTTGCAGGTTGGTAGCCATTCTGAAAATAGCTGACACCATATTGTTTTAAGTAGGCAGATCCACAAGAGAGACTGTGTCATTTCAAATTCTTATATATACATTGTGTGTATTCTATAATTTTTTATTGTTGGTCCCTGAAGCCACACTTGGCAGGATGATTAGTAGGGTAAGACACAGCCTATGATCATTAATACCCACCTGATGCGTTGACAGACCCAGTACTCTTTCAAGAAAGTGTTTGGCATCAAGACATCCCAGATGGAATTGTTTGAAGATGTTGCCAAGCCTCTTGTGGATGACATTATTCATGGAAAGAATGGTGAGAAAATTAATCCTTTGGTTTTGATCTTTTCTTTTTTGAAGCATGTCAATGACTGGTCTGTGCTGTACATACTCTTTAGCTGCTGTTTTTTACTGAGTGATTACTCCAGACAGGAAGATGTCTGGTCAAGGTTGAATGTTTACATGGTCTAATATTGCTGTCAACGTCACTATCAAGTCATTACAATAACTATGTACATTACTTAGAAACTTTTGTATTCAGTAAAAAAACAAACTAGCTGGGATGGACCAACTGAACTTGTTTTGCAATTAATAAAAAAAGCTCCAGTTTATGGTTTTCAACTGTTACACTTTGAGGGCTGGAGCCTGCTGGTTTTCTGTTCTACCTCTTCATTAATTGCACCCACCTGGTGTCCCAGGTCTAAACAGACTCCCAGGATAGATGGCTGGAATGAGAAAGGTTTAACTGACTGAGGGTGAACATGACTGCTGGTGGGTTCTTCTACCTCCTGTTTGTCTGGTATTTAGGATGTGTTTGCACCTCCTCCAGGCCTGCTGTTCACCTACGGGGTCACGGGCAGCGGGAAGACGTTCACCATGACTGGGTCTCCTGGGCAGGGAGGGCTCCTTCCTCGTTCTCTAGACATGATCTTCAACAGCATCGGGCCCTACCAGGCCAAGCGATTTGTAAGAAAATTATCAACAGTTTGTTCAGTATACACGTCCACCAGAAGTGTTTTGACTCTCCAGGACAAGAGATTATTAGCCTTGTTTTATAGGAAATAGTTTTTTACACTAAAGACAAACTGCATCCATATTCCAGGTCATCTTTTAGAAAGACGATTTAAACTTGAAGTTTAGATGCATTGCTTTGTGTAATAGTGAATTGACTGCATCTGGACAGGCAGGTTTGCCCCTTGGTTTTTTCTTAAATCTGAACAGGTTTTTCCACTCCTGCCCTGATTTTCCACCGTCTTCTGGTGGGTTTGGCACTTTCCTCAGCAGGCTTGAGTCCCAGTGTAATTTTGAGCTACGTTTAATTTTTTTGGGGGCATTTTAATTATTGACAGGACAGTAGAAAGTAGAGGCAAACTGGAATGTAGAGGGAGAAGGGCACAGACAGTCGACTGAGCCAGGGCTTGAACCCCCAAACCCAGGGTGAATGTGTGTTCCAGAATCAGGACGTAGACCGCTACAAACTCCGGCACAGCCCCAATATACCTGACTGGTGTTTAATATACCTGACTGGTGTTTAATATACCTGACTGGTGTTTAATATACCTGACTGGTGTTTAATATACCTGACTGGTGTTTAATATACCTGACTGGTGTTTAATATACCTGACTGGTGGTATCAGTAACTGTGCCCTGATGTGCAGGTGTTCAAGACGGATGATAAGAATGGCATGGAGGTCCAGACTCAGGTAGACGCCCTATTGGAGCGCCAGAAGAGGGAGAACCAGCCAGCGGTGGTGCCCAAAACTCCCTCCAGGTGAGGTTGAAAACAAACTGGTCTGAAACTCAGGGCTCAGTTTCTTTGTTGTCTGGAGAAAAGTATGTGTGCAGATTCAGACCCCCATGCCTAACACTGACCCTGTGTTAAGTGTAGTATGTAACAAACCTGTGAATAGGGTTGGGTTCATGCGAAAACATTCCACACATTCCATAAATTCCATAGCATTCAAAATTATATTCTAACGTTCACGGTTAAGGTTAGGGTTAGTGTTCACATTACAAAAAATATAATATGCAACATGTCTGCATCATGCTAGAATGGAGAAAAAAAACAAAGCTTCCGAAATTTGCGTTTTTAATCCAGTCCCGTTCCTTCCTTGCGTAGGAACCAGTTCCATAGTGGAATTGGGTTTCGGTACCAACCCTATTTGTGACTGTTGTGCCAAACAACGTTGGTCAAAAGGTTTGTTTGATCCCAACCCAATGTGGTTGAGTCTTGAGAGGCAGGACCCAGAGTTCATCTGAATGTGGGTGTTTCTAGACAGAGGCAGGACCCAGAGTTCGGTGACATGATTGCCCCGGAGGAGGCGTGTAGGGCAGAAGAGGTGGACGAGGACTCAAGCTACAGTGTGTTTGTCTCCTACATTGAGATCTATAACAACTACATCTACGACCTCCTGGAGGATGTCCCCTTGGATCCCATCAAACCCAAGTAAACACCCTGACCAGCTTCGCACATTTACATGCTGTTCCTAATGTTTAGGCACGTCCTCTTGATTTAGAAATTACTTTGAGTTAGATTACAGTTAGGTATTTACTATGAATCATTTACTTCATAAGATTAATACTTGTTACTATAAATTAGTTACTTCATAAGGTCAATACTTGGAAATAAACATAGGTATTTATAGGTTAATACCTGTAAAAAACCTAGGTTTTTTGTTTGCTTTATTCTTTTGTCCCCATATTAGGTTAAAGGTACAGTATGAAGTTTTTTGACGCTAGGGGTCTGTCAATCAAAACAATAACAAAAGATGTACTTTGCATTAAAATAAAAAATCACTACCTATGTTATATATATTTTTTAGTTTTGTACTTACATTATCCTAAATGTTTCAACCAACTTTTCAAACTTGTAATGAAATTCGAAGACGTGACGTTTCATTTTGTCGCCCGTCAATGGCGTCATACGATTTTTGACTCCTCTAGTTGCTCTAAGTTCCAGGGAACCACCAAACATAACGTGAATAAAGCTATAATATATTTAGCAATACATTACCTTGTCAGTAAACATGTTTTCTGCCAGATAAACTAGATCGGCTGGTTGACATTGACAACAAATCCCATGATCCCATGTAGGGCTGTAACGATATGCGTATCGCAAATAAATATGCACTCCAGAGCCCGTTCGCCTAGCAACAGTATTTAATGCCTGCACCACGAACTTGGATATTTCATTTCAAAATAATAGCGCTCCTCATTCATTATAATCATTGTTTGTTCATTTCATAGATAGGTAGTGGGTCCATTTTCATGTGTTGCTACAATTAGTCTATTTTGGGTACCAACAGACTCTAGTGAATGTTTTTCAAATGTACTTGTGTTTTTTTATGAGACACTGACAATATATTCAATCAATTTGTATACAACTTATTTGTTAATGTTTTTAATAATCAGTTAGCAAAAACCGCACATTTAATACGTTTTTTATATCACATACTCTTTTATTATTTATTCACACACATAACAATTGAATTTTGTTACAATTAATTAGTATTACAATGAATTCACAATGTTTATTGCAATGAATTATAACTAGCGCTATTACTTTGAAATGAAGTATCCGAGTTTGTGTTGCGGGCATTATATACTGTTGCCAGGCGAACGGGCTCTGGAGTGCATATTTAATCGCGACACGCATATCGTTACAGCCTTACTCCCATGCTACTTCCTGACGTCATCTTTTATTATTGTTTTGATTGAGACCCCTAGTGGCCAGAAACTACATATTGTACATTTAAGTCTTAACAATCTGTTTAACATTCTGCTGTATGTTTTTGAGGTGTTCTCCATTCAGAGTCATAGTTACTGCAGTCAGGTGAAATGTTCCTGTGTTCCTCACATTGTCAGGTGGAACGGTGGAGGCACACCTCAGAGGCTGCCAAATCAAGAGTTCATGTATGTCTGCTATAGAAAAGAGATCACTGTCGCCACACAGCCTTCTACATGTGTATAATATACGCTCCAGCAGGTGGAATGCTATTAACCAGCAGTGTTTATTAGCTTAGCTGATGTCTGCGTGTCTCTAGGATCAGTAGTGAACTGCTTCATTTAATTCTTCTTTGTGTTGCTTCATTAGGTGTGTGGATTTGTTTGTCCTTATTTAACATGTTACTTTTCCCTACTTGTGCCAAAAATGCAAAAAACTAATCAAATGTCCAGTACTACACCTGATTTAGCCTGGTCCCCAATATGTTTGAGCCTGACCCGTACCATTGACTATATTGATGCAAGATGGCTCAAACATGCCTGAAACCAGGCTGGCTCTGGGTAGGCGGTCAGCTTACTCCCTGCCCTGTCTTCTTGCAGACCACCTCAGTCCAAGACCCTGAGAGAAGATCAGAACCACAACATGTACGTGGCAGGTTGTACTGAGGTGGAGGTGAAGTCCACAGAAGAGGCCTTTGAGGTGTTCTGGAGAGGTGAGACTATTATGAACACAGTCATACAGGGCTTGTTTACACAGGCACAGGTCAGGTAAGTGGTCTGTGAACACAGCTGTATATCAGCACTGCTGTCACTCCATGTTTTTTTTGTCCTGTGCAGAGCCATGTGTACAATAGTGTCCCCCCGCTGTGTTCTACCTGGTTTTGATTGGCTGACAGCATCATCCTTCTACCCCCTAATGTCATCCATCTCTCTGTCGTCTCTGCCGCACACAGTAGTTCATGTCAGCTGGTTAAATTCTGATGTCTTGTTCCTGGTTCATAGGTCAGAAGAAGAGACGCATCGCCAACACGCAGCTCAACCGGGAGTCCAGTCGCTCGCACAGCGTGTTCATCGTCAAACTGGCTCAGGCCCCCCTAGATGCAGACGGCGACAATATCCTGCAGGTCAGAATATGTGTAATAAAGAGCACCTTGGGATTATATTGTTTCTCTTCTCCTGTCTCTGTCATTTTCCCGTCCCCACCACCTCGCTCCTTTATCTGACCTGGCTGTAGTGATTTGACCATGTATGTATTTTGTGTTTAAGGATAAGAACCAGGTGACCGTTAGCCAGCTGTGTCTGGTGGACTTGGCCGGGAGTGAACGCACCAGTAGAACACGGGCCGAGGGAAACCGTCTCCGAGAAGCAGGTCAGCTGGACGCGAAGCAGCGCGGAATACTGCAATTTATTCTAGTCATATCTTCAATTTAGCCTACTCATCTATATCTTCAGTCTATTCTAGTCATATCTCTATATTGTCACATGCATTTTGTGTAGGAAGTACGTGTTTACTAGGTGTATGTTAAATGTTACTATGTGTATGTTAAATCATGTTATGGATCACAGGCAACATCAACCAGTCCCTGATGACTCTAAGAACTTGCATTGAGGTTCTTCGAGAGAATCAAATGTGTGGAACCAACAAGGTAAGACATTTATCTTATTTAAATTTCCTTGTTTCTCAGAATTTGTTAAAAATATATGCAATGTAGATTTGACAAGCCCCTATCTATGTGGCGCTGGAGATGGGTTGTCAAACAAAAGAATATGTGAATTGGGCTACTTTTGTATATAGAATAAATTCACTTATCGTCAGAGTTGGAAATTTACTTGAGTAAAAGAGTACTTGAGTACTTTTCGGAGTTTGCATGTTTTGGAAAGTTTATACTTAAGACAAATGATCAGGTGAAGGGAGTTCACATCTTACTGTTGACCATGATTATTATGTTCTTTACTCTTTCTATTTGTTTTATAGGTCACTATATCAACTCCTTTTACCTGATCATTTTGGTCTTAAGTATGGACCTCCCAAAAATTAAGAACTCAGAAAAGTTTTACGCATGTAAATTCCCACCTCTGCTATTGGTTGGTTGGTAAAACACACATTGACAGGAAGGTCACTACAGTGCTCAGCCCTGTAACTTTGTCTGCTGTTAATTCATAGAGCCCTGTATTAGTTTGGCCTAGTGTCCCAAGTTGACTGTTGAACTGAAGTCTTCTTTGATGCGTTGTTGTGTGTTAATGTAACGGCCCCTAATACAGAGCATTCCGGTTCTCCCTGTCTGCTGTAGCTCAATGGTAATTGGCTTAATTAGGATGCCAATTTCATCGCCAATAGGGGCTAGACTAACTTTTTGGAAATGTGCCCACTTCAGAACTGCACTGTGATTTACTTCTAAGTAATTCTGTATAACTCAAGAAGGTCTAAATGAATTTCCCCACAAACTGGTTGTTGAATTAAAGGGATGTAGTCTGTGAACTTCAGGCTTTACTTCAGATTTTTTTTAAAGCTGCTGGTTGTCTGATACTTTCATTACTATTCTACTGCAATTCTGTGTAAATTCCAACACAATAAAGCATACTAGTGGTATTTTAGTTTACTATTTTACATTCTTGTATTGATATATAATGTATATGAAAGCAGATTAGAATGGAACATTTCTAACGTAATAGAATAGAACATTTCTAACAACAGTAAAACATGTTTTTTTTGCCTTACTATGCAATTGTTTTGTTATCGGTACTAATATTACGTTGTTTAAAGAAAATGCTTGTCTATAATATCGGGATAGAATTCATCACAATAATACCTGTCACAGTTTTGGCCAGTTCGTGATGACAGTTCTCCTCCACACAGATGGTTCCATACCGTGACTCCAAGGTAACTCACTTGTTCAAGAACTACTTTGATGGTGAGGGCAAAGTCAGGATGGTCGTATGTGTGAACCCTAAAGCTGACGACTATGAGGAGACCATGGTGAGTTTGTTGTGAATCTCGTGTTGACTTCTATTCCCAAGTGCCAAGAAAAACTGTCTGTCTGCCAGGGCTTGATTAGTATACCATGTAACATATACTACTGCAGTTCTGACGTCTGTCTGCCAGGGCTTGATTAGTATACCATGTAACATATACTACTGCAGTTCTGACGTCTGTCTGCCAGGGCTTGATTAGTATACCATGTAACATACACTACTGCAGTTCTGACGTCTGTCTGCCAGGGCTTGATTAGTATACCATGTAACATATACTACTGCAGTTCTGATGTCTGTCTGCTTTTCCAGCTCGTCATGCGTTTTGCTGAGATGACCCAGGAGGTGGAGGTGGCGAGGCCGGTAGACCGGCCGATCTGTGGCTTCGCTGCTGGCCGCCGGCAGAAGAACCAGGCCTTCAAAGATGAGCTGTCCCAGCGCCTGGAAGAACGAGGAGGTCCGCTGGATGGAGGTAAAGATTGAGATGGACTGTTTGAGTCATCCTGTCCCAGTGTAACCGCTAATATACAGAACCTGTCCAAGTGTAACCGCTAAT
>JACXGM010023330.1:0-16264 GCA_016801145.1 Umbra pygmaea
AGCAAAAAGAGTGTGTGTGTTGTTAGAGTTGCTGTTTATAATATTTGAGAAAAAGGTCTGTCTAGCTTTGCCTAGTTCTACATTGAAGGCATGAAGGGTGTTTTTATAGATGTCATAATGGACTTCAAGTTTTGTCTTCCGCCACATGCGCTCAGATTTTCTGCAGTTTCTTTTCATATTTTGAACTGTTGTTGAGTTATTCCATGGTGCCTTCTGTCTGCCATTTTTCTTCCTGACTTTCACAAGAGCAATATCATCAATTGCACTCTTAACTTTTGAGTTAAAGGAATCAAGGAGTCCGCAAATATGCTTGGTGTTAATGATAAAGTCTTCATAAATAGCACCCTAGGGTTTTCATTCAGGCATCTCTTTTTGACAGACACAGATCTAGCTTCAATGTTAGGAGAGATCAATATATCAAAGAAAATACAGAAAGGATCAGATAATGCTACATCCTTAACAATAATCAATTAAATGTTTAGGCCCTTACTGATAAGTAAGTCTAGGGTGTGTCCACGGTTGTGTGTGGATTCATGTACATGTTGAGTCAAATCAAATGTGTTTAAAACAGCTATGATATCTTTCGCCATATCGCTTTCTGCATTATCTATGTGAATGTTAAAATCTCCAGCAATAGCAAGACAGTCAAATTCTGAGGAAATTGTTGATAGCAATTCTGTAAAGTCCTCAACAAAGGCTGGTGAGTATTTCGGAGGCCTGTAAATAATGACAAGTAGAATGTGTGGAGGACCTTTTAACACCATTCCCAGATATTCGAAAGACAGGTAATTTCCAAATGAGACTTGCTTACATTGATAGTAATAGAATAAATTTGTTAGCTTGTTTAAAACATCAATCATGCTTAAATCGGCATTATCCATTATGTTAACAAGCAATAAATAAACAAATTTTTGCATTAATCAAAAAGAATAATTATATCACTGGGTTAAATATAATTGACATGTTGTGAATAATAAAATGGAATAACTACTTGTGCAAGTACTCATTGATCCACTAAAAGTAGGTTCAGGGTTAATACTTTAAATATAGTTACAATGATGTCAATTTCAAACTAAAGCATCTGCAGTGTTTGTATTTCCATGCCAAAAAAGAGAATTGCATGGCATAATACATTAGAATTTTTATCATATGGCAGTTGCTTTCCCTAGAGATGAAGTATAGCAGTAAATATGTTCAAGGGAAATTACTTTTTTTAATTCATTTTTAAGCTGTCTTGATCTAGCTGTAGGGCATCTCAACAACATGAAAAAAAGGTTCCAATACCATCCAAATTCACGCATGTCCACGTAATCTACAATGAGGTCACAATGTCCAAAACTGCACAAAAACGTAGTTGTTCAAGACCGATTAATTTCAAAATATCAATCTTTAGACATTGTTACCATGGTATTTAGAATAAATCCTGAAATGTCCCTTTATGCAGTAAGCCATGAAGACATACAGTAAGCAACAGCCACATACCAAGCACTGATTAATGGGTGATGCAGCTGTTAATAGATAAAACCACAACGCTGTGGTTGGTTGGGTAGTGTAAAGAATAACAGTGGAATGATTATCTAACCTGCATGTTGCAAAACCATCAAGTTCTCAATTCACCTAAAGACTATTCTAAATATTCATGTCCATTTAACCGGGGTTTGTTAAATATCCAAACTGCTCTGGTATTGAAACAGATGTGAAAGTCTCATTGAAAGGGTACATCACAATTTAAAATCTTATGTAATTATTTGAGAAAGATGTGTCCAGCCTTACACTTCCGTGATTGAATTTACAGGCATCCGATCTGCACAATAGGAGTCGCCGGAGACCGACGTAGCAAGGTAGATGATTCATCGTAACTAACCCATATCCCAGGCAGTACTACCCCAGTTTGCGCTGCCTAATGCTGGAGGTCCAGGAAGTCAGAGAACCCAAAATGTGACCAAAACCACTGACTATCATGACCAGGACCATCCTGTAATGCAGAGACTTAGCATACTACACCCCGCGGACCCCCACACACAATTTGTTCTAATAAAGCATTTTCTATATTCAACTGGATTTAGACATTTTGATATTTCTCTGTACAAATAGAAAAGGTAAATACTTTGCCTATATAGAGATTAGTTGGAACATTGTTTGCGCTTCATTATATTCAAAGGTTAACAGCCCACTAGGACATTAGACTTATGTTCTGACAACCATTGTTTACCTTTCCTCAGCCAAATATCTGGTAACACTTACTTTTCAGCAATGTCATTTTTTCTGCTAGAATGTACTGTATATGCATGTTCTAGAAATCTATGGATAGTGAGCGTTAACAGTGCAGCACTACAGGTTTGACCAACAAACAATACACTGGAAAAATACTTTTTGGTTTAGATACAGTATTCATGAGTAACTCTGATAGTTGCTAAATGAAGATGTTTTAAACAGAGCTGTTACATTAAGTTAAGCTAAACAATATTATGACTGTGACAGAAAGATGAGACCCTCAGGACAACCTGATCTCACGGGGGACGCCTACACTTTCTTACGAAAATTTGTGACAGCTGAAAATGTTAAACACACATTATGTTAATTAAGTTACATGTTGAAATTGGTAAAAGAGGAATAGACTAAACAAATAAATATTCAACATGCCGTAACTGGCCCAAAGAAATTGGCCAGTGGTGAGTACAGTTGGTGTTTTTGGTGCAAAGTCAAGGTCGAGGACGGTGGCTGAAGGTGAACATCCTAGACCGTCACTTAAATGGTTGCGAGTTGGAACCCATCCAAAGGCTTTGATGTTTTTCTAACAATAGACCGAAACTTAACCTTTAACTCACTAATGTAATGCTTAACCTTAAATGTAACAAAAATGCATAACATATTTAGCAATTTTAGAGACATTTCATATGCTTGGGTACCAAATTGTAATATAACTTAGCATACAAAACACTGTCTCAGATTTTCGTAACATAGTTTACATATTCCACAGATACCATGTTGCTCATTAACCCATGTTTATGTCCCACCGAAGCCCTTCCAATTGCTTTGTACAACATCCAGACGCACATTTTTTCTAATGGAAGCCATGGGCTGTGTTTGTCTTACAGGTAGTTTGCCTCAGTATCAAAGGTGGGATATTACATGTTTGGTTAAACATCCTGCTTCACTGGCCACTAGAAGGTGGGATAGGAAGGAGGACCAATCTGTGAAATGGACAAGTTGCACAAGTGGATTGGAAGCACTGATTCCTATGAGTGCGTCAACATAACACATCCACAATGTCTTGTCTTTTAAAACAAAATCCCTTTAGAGGTTAAGCCAGAGTGACCACTCCAGATCACAACACTATGGCCAAATACATCCCCCCACACACATCTGCTTGTCTCGCCATGGTTGAGAGCAAACTATAAATATTCCCAGCCCCTGGCTCTCAACCGCTAACCCATCTCTAACCTAAGAGAAGGAAAACTGAATATTTCCCAAAGTGGGGAAACACCCAAAGAAATCCTCAGTGATGGAGGACACGTCCAGTGTCTAAAACAGTGTTTCTCAAACTTCTCAATATTGTACCCCCTTTGAATTGCCTTTTTAAGCCAAGTACCCCCTGACCAGCACCAAGTACCCCCTGACCAGCACCAAGTAGCCCCTGACCAGCGCAAATCTCACTTAATTCATTAATTATTATAGTATAATTATTTTAGGAATTCTGCATGACATATTTTTAGAATTTTTGCAAAAATGTAATGTACCCACTGCAGTACTCCAAAGTACCGCTAAGGGTACCCCATTTGAGAAAACACTGCTCTACACCACACTATGACAGGCAGACAGGCAACCTCGCACAGGACACAAAATACCGTTTGTTTCTTCCCTCCAAATTCAAGAGATTTAAACATCTATCACAGTCCAATAAATTGTATAGTTTCCTTTTAGTACCTTTCGATTTTTGCACTGTCATGCCTTTTGGCCAGGTAATCAATGCAAATGAAAATTAGTTATCAAACAGCTTACATGGTATATAAAGGGAAAATTAACATTAAAGAAAATATCGAAAGAATGACCAGCGATTATCCGAGAAAACAATTCATCCATCCTTAGCTCATATTAGGCCTAAAGACTAAACCATTGTTTACTTTTGCTACATTTGAAATCTTTACACCACCTGCTGGTTATAACCTGTGTAATAATAAAAAATGATACCAATTGGCAAAAAAATACCCAAGTAAGTTGCAATTTTTATTATAGATTGTAACAGTTTGTACGCTACTGAATATAAGAAATGTTTATCTCCATGACAAACCATGGGCTTGTGTTTTAAACATGTGAATGGTGAATAAAACATAATGGTTTAAACGAGCTTTAAGCATGTAGGCCCTGTCAAAAACACAACAAAGTCGTTGCTAAACACTCGGTATTTGATAGCATTGACATTCTTGTCGTTAACGTATGCGAAGGTTAATGTAGATTACATTTAAGTTATGAATAGGACCTCTGTGAACAGGATGTCAACGTGTTCACCACCTGGTTGAATACAGAAGTGTACTTTGTTGACAGCAGTTTTTACATGCATATATGTACGAATCATCACATTTGTTATTATACATTTGGTCTAATAATATGCAGAACGTTACTCACCTGAGACGGTTTCTACTCTCCGTTTATGAAGTTCTTTCGACAAAATCATTGGACACTTTATATATCGTTGCACCAGCGATCCATGGATTTGTATTCTGTTACCGTCAATAAAGATGACGTCATAGGGTCACACATGACAATACCTTCATAATAAAAGTGTCAATGAATATTAAGGTTTATAATTCCTTAATTAGGATAGTGAACTCTAAACAAAGGCAGGTTTTAAGCATCTAAAAAGAGTGAGTTATGGGAAAAAATTAAAATGTATTTAAATAATGTTATAATATAAATGGTTCTACATTTAGATACCCTACATGCCTATGCAGATTGCTTTATAACAACCAAAGTATAGAATGTGCTTTGAGACATGCTATGAATAATCGTTTACTAGGGTATGTTTTACCCAAAAGTGCTGCCTCCAGGGAGCACGTTTCTGCATAAAGATATCAATTATATCCATGAATTCTGCCATTGATTGATGCAGGTTGTGTGTCTTATTTGTTCCTCACAGTCTGCTTTCATATAGTTTTTATATAGGTTTGAAACTGTTTTATACTTTTGATTCTGTGTACTGTTTGTCTTTTATTGTTGCCAGATTGCCAAAGACAAATCTCCATTTTATGTAAATTTAATGGACAATAAAGCTTTCTTATCTTATCTTATCTTATCTTATTGGGTTTTAGCTGAGATACATAAAGAATATCCACCTTTGTCTCCCAACAGACAAAATGATCCACTGGCTTTGATCGGACCCCTTCTAACATGGTTAGACATGTTAAGGATAAAATCTGAGGGCAATGTTACACTTTCAGATAGTTGTTGAAGTTGTCAAAACCATAGTTCATCAAACATCACATCAATATTTATTGTTTCACTGCCCCCCAAAAAAGCCGACCTTACCATTGTTCTTAACCAACTTATTACAAAAGGAGAAGCACCAGACATGTGGTGAATGTGGATCAGTTCTTAGTAGACAAACAGTTTGGGCCAACACTACAGATGTTGTTGTTCTTCATGTTCCATGTGAAAGGTCAGATAATCACATTAAAGCGAAACCATATAACCCGCTTCATTTCATCCATCTTCCAGCTGTTGACAATAAAAAGGATCACCTAGAGATTGAGTTTGGTAATATGTCATTCAGGGAAAAAGGCATACAAAGGACATTACTGGTCTCAGCCTTTAAGTGAATCTCTTAGATTTAAGGTTGATGACACATATAGCTCTCTAGAGTATACCAACAATGAGGAGACAGCAGTTGTATAGACTATTTCTGGATAAAACACACTCTAGTGAACGTTTTTCACATACAGTAGCATGTCTCACTTCACATCTATAGTTTTGTTGTTATGAGACTATATACACTCACCTAAAGGATTATTAGGAACACCCGTTCAATTTCTCCTTAATGCAATGATCTACTCAACCAATCACATGGCAGTTGCTTCAATGCATTTAGGGGTGTGGTCCTGGTCAAGACAAACTCTTGAACTCCAAACTAAATGTTAGAATGGGAAAGAAAGGTGTTTTAAGGAATTTTGAGCGCGGCATGGTTGTTGGTGCCAGACGGGCCAGTCTGAGTATTTCACAATCTGCTCAGTTACTGGTATTTTCACGCACAACCATTTCTAGGGTGTATAAAGAATGGTGTGAAAAGGGAAAAATATCCAGTATGTGGCACAGCACCAGTGATGTGGGCAAAAATGCCTTGTTGATGCTAGAGGTCAGAAGAGAATGGGCCGACTGCTTTAAGCTGATAGAAGGGCAACTTTGACTGAAATAACCACTCGTTACAACCAAGGTCTGCAGCAAAGCATTTGTGAAGCCACAACACGCACAACCTTGAGGCGGATGAGCTACAACAGCAGAAGACCCCACCGGGTACCATATATCTCCACTACAAATAGGAAAAAGAGGCTACAATTTGCAAGAGCACACCAAAATTGGACAGTTGAAGACTGGAAAAATGTAGCCTGGTCTGATGAGTCTCGATTTCTGTTGAGACATTCAGATGGTAGAGTCAGAATTTGTTGTAAATGAGAAGATGGATCCATCATGACTTGTTACCACTGTGCAGGCTGGTGGTGGTGGTGTAATGGTTTGGGGGATGTTTTCTTGGCACACTTTAGGCCCCTTAGTGCAAATTGGGCATTGTTTAAATGCCACGGCCTACCTGAGCATTGTTTCTGACCATGTCCATCCCTTTATAGCCACCATGTACCCATCCTCTGACGGCTACTTCCAGCAGGATAATGCACCATGTCACAAAGCTCGAATCATTTCAAATTGGTTTCATGAACATGACAATGAGTTCACTGTACTAAAATGGCCCCCACATTTACCACATCTCAACCCAATAGAGCATCTTTGGGATGTGGTGGAACGGGAGCTTTGTGTCCTGGAAGTGCATCCCACAAATCTCCATCAACTGCAAGATGCTATCCTATCAATATGGGCCAACATTTCTAAAGACTGCTTTCAGCACCTTGTTGAATCAATTCCACATAGAATTAAGGCAGTTCTGAAGGCGAAAGGGGATCAAACACTGTATTAGTATGGTGTTCCTAAAAATCCTTTAGGTGAGTGTATAATGTGATTGTGTGTACAGCATATATTTTACAATGCTATCAAATTCTCTCAGTATTTCCTTAAACACACAATACCATTTGATTATAGTTCACTATCTTAACAATGCATTTACAACGATTATTCAATGTATTAGCATCAAAGCTATTATTTTGGAGAAAATAAATCTGCTTTCGTTTTGTCAACATAATATCGTGTCGCTAGAAGAATGGCTCTCGCTACTTGTCTTGCATACGTCATGATAGCCGGCTCGTAAAAAAAGCCCAACGCAAACACAAAAAAAGCCCAACGCAAACACGCCCATATCACATGATAGGATCTATAGACCTCAACAGTCCCGCCCCTGCTTCGAGAGAGCTGAGGTTCCGGAAATACATTTCCCACTTATTTATCCCATATAGGTCGCTAAAAATCAGTATTTAAAGAGTTTTAGACCATGCCTTGAGCTAACCAGCTACGACGTTACTCATAAGCATACAACATATAATTTCGTGTGAAAAAACTAACAGAAAATCCAAAAAAGTACAAGACTGTGTACCTCTTTTTTGGCCTTTTCTAGTTATGCCCATAGACTGGTTTCGCCTTCAAAATAATAGCGCTTGATTTAACGCCATGAAAAGCGAGAACAAACAAAAAACAACACATCGAAAATATACCACTAACATTTTTTAGAATGTTGTGATAAAAAAATAAAAAGATTAATTAGAGTATTTACATTTTCAATCTGGATCGATTAAATATGTAATAAATAGACAGAGTCTTGTGTAATGCCAGCCATATTAAGGATTCCATGTGTTATTGGGCAAATTCCATTCATAATGGACTGTACAGCACAAACTAACGAATGTGCATCCCTGAAATATGGTATCTACTTACTCTGTTACACTCACAGAAGACATATTTGAAGAGTTTATCTCAATAGCTTTTCATACAACGTTAATTAATGAACTTTTAATGCCAGCAACATTAAGGATTCCATGTGATGGGCATATAGAATACATGTTGGACTGTACAGCAAAAACTAAATGTGCACCCCTGAGATATGGTATCTACTTACTCCATTACACTCACATAATTGCTCTTATAAAAAATTATTTAATGGTCTTTAATGGTATATTTTCAAAATGTGTTATGTTTTTTTGTATGTAATCGCTTTCATGGCATTAAATCAAGCGCTATTATTCTGAAGGCAAAACTAAGAAAGGCTAGGAATCCACTAATGGGGCTGGCTCCCTATAATAGATATTAAATATTACATTTAAATATTTAATAAATATTAACTTTGTAGTTTTACCTTGTATTTTGGTGGGAAATAATGTCAAATGTTTAAGCAGTCAGCCTGATAGTTGCCCTGGCTACTATAAAGTTATTAGTGTAAAATATGTCATGAAAAGTAGCGTACTACAGACAGCACTGCTCCAGCAAGCAAGAGGGATGGACACTTCAGTGCCTAGTAAATTGATGAAATTGCATCCAGGTGTTTTTAAAACAACTGCAGACTTGCATTAATAATATCTCAATATGGTTTAGTAAGTCACAATTTTCAAACACAGCCTGGATTCACCGATCCCGTTCCACTGCTCACATGTTGCATACATCAACCAATGTCTTTCTGCTATGTCATAAATGGTGTCATCAACTGACTGCAAAAATGATGTTATTAGCTGATATGAAGAAAATAATAATAAAGAAGTAGGCAACAAAAAAAAGCTGATATGCATAAAAAGTCAGGATTCAGCAAAACCTGGACTGAGGCGTTTAATAGCTGCTGAAGTGATACATATACTACTGTACACATTTTTCAGCTCCTACTAATAAATTGACAAAAAAGGCATGCAGGCTGTCAGAATTTAAATGGTTTTTGTTTTTTTTTAACCTTTATTTAACCAGGTAAGTTGACTAAGAACAATTTCTTATTTACAGCAACGACCTGGGAGCAATTAGGGTAAAGTGTCTTGCCCAAGGACACAACAACATTTGGCTCAGTCGGGAATCGAACTGGCAACCTTCTGACTACAAGTCTGACTCCCTACCCACTGAGCCATCTGCGCCCACCTACCCACTGAGCCATCTGAGAATATGGATAAGGAAGAATATTTTATTTAAATACTGTCAAACAAAAGGTCTAGGACATTTTATAATGCTTAAGCATCACAGCAATGCAAAAATAATAAAAAAAATATATATGAATCCCCCTTTATTTCCAATGTATTTCTCCACAAAACCTAAACTGTCATGCAAATTTTTAAGTGGGTCATTAGCTGTCATGAACAGAAAAAACACGTGTTACACGGATGTAATCACATTAACCTTCCCACTAGAACCCATGGAGATAAACACGTTACAGGTAGGACTATAAAGCTGTGTGGTATGAACATATCATTATCTGAATTTGTAATTGGATGAGGATTTATCAACACACATGGCTATTTAAAAAGATTCCTGATAATCCCTCTTGTTCTTAGCCACCTCCAGTCAGCATTGGTATACAAAGGGCAAACCAACACAGTGAGCTGAGAGACACTTCCAGCTCTCTGAAGAGCTTTAAGATACACAAACACAGTAACTGAAAAATGGCAGCCGTGGACAAAGACGTGGCCGAGAAGTTTCTGGACAGTAACCCTGACTTTGCCAAGGAGTACTATGACGTCAAGTTCCGCCCCAAGGTCATCTCTGATCTTTTCAAGGACAACAAAACTTCCCAGGTGAACACCAGCAGCTTCCATGAGCTGAGCATGGTGGAGGAGAGTGAGATCATATTTGACATGGTCAGAGACCTACAGAACAACCTCCAAATGGAGAAGGCCATATTCAAGTTCATGAAACACCTCAGCTTCATGATTCGGGCAGATAAGATGAGTCTGTTCATGTACCGCATGCGTAACGGCACAGCCGAACTGGCAACGAGGCTGTTCAATGTGCACAAGGATGCCACGTTGGAAGAGTGCCTTGTCCACCCAGACAATGAGATTGTCTTCCCCATGGACATTGGTATCGTCGGTCATGTGGCTACTACAAAGAAAACTGTTAACATTCCTGATATCTCACAGGTAAACATGTAAAGCTAGTTTGTGAAAAAACCTTCCACTTGAAAGTTTAACTAAATAAAGACAAGCACCTACTGTTTGATCTTGTGTCACCAGCTAGTTTGTTAAATGGATGTGTTTAGTTATTTAAAATACAGAAAATATAGTAGAGTTTAGTTTCACGTAGGACAATGTAGACAGATTCAGACATATAGACTGCATTTACACAGGCATACCAATTCAAAAACAATGTGCAACTATTTTGATTAATCAAATCACCTCAAATATCTTCTGTGAAAATGAAGCTTGGGTAAATTGGCATACAGATACACAATATATGTGATCACATGCAGCTACATGTTTTTAGATCAGCTCTGAAGAAGATTTAAAAAAATAGATTTGAGGTCAAAAGAGATTAGTGAGATGAAAAAATAATAGTGATGAAATATATCGGAGCGTCCCTGTTTGTGTGAATGCAGTAATTTTGTCCGTCTCTAGAGGGAAGCATAATGCCACCGTGTGTGAAATCAGGTAATTTGCTTAAAGCCTGGTCAATTTGATTCCAGACAATTCAATTGTAATTGCCAAGTTTATTTTCAGGAATGTATTTTTGTCACACTACTTTTTATCTCCATTTTACACAACACAATTACAACATAATGCAAAGCACATACTGAGCAGAAATATGGGTTTAGGGAATGTGCAACTGGGATTCAACACATTGACACCAGCGTTTAACCTTAAGCTCACATAACGGGACAAACTCACATAGTTTCAGAACCATCTGAAGCGAAATAAGCAGAGACCTGAAAAGCCTTTCCCCCTGTTTTGCATCAGCCTTAGGCAAACTCAACAACACACATTTGTGGCAGCAACTGCTATAGTTTTCATCTGTCAGCTGGGTGATATAGTCGCACAAGTAAAATAGGAGCTGTCTAAAAATGGACTTATAAATAAAAGCAAGAAAGTCAGGGCCCTCCCACGCCAATTGGTCGAGCAGGCAGAAAGGGCTTCTACTGTACAGTAGGTGTTACTTGGACCGCAGGGGATAAAGCCCTTTAATCTCAACTGAATTAGAGCGATCCTGGATTATTTCTAAAGGTCACACTGCCCAAATCAAAATTTTCTCAAGTCAGCAGAATAGCAAGAGAACTCACCTTTACTATATTTGCCATCCACATCATAATGTTGTCTCATCTTTAATCCAAATGTTTTTAATCATGATACGTACTCTGCAGTCATGTTTAACCCAAAATGGAAGAGAAGATTAAAATGCAAATATTTGCAAAATCATATTCTGTCTTTAAAAAAATCTCTTCCCACACATTGTTGTGTGTTTATAAAGGCCAAATGATTTTTTCCTTTTTTGCCCAGACTTTTTTGAACAGGGTACGTCGATAACCAGTTAATGTAAACAAATTGTCAATCAAATTTACGAAGATACAGCACATTGACAAATGCTTTTTCATCAGTCCACTGTTTCCCCCTTCAGAGCACCCACTTCAGTGACTTTGTGGACCAGATCCAAGAGTACCAGACCAAGAGTGTCCTGGCAACCCCCATAATGAACGGCAAGGACATGGTGGCGGTCATGATGGCCGTGAACAAGATTGGAGCTCCACACTTCAATACACAGGATGAGGAGGTATTGTAACCTCTTTCTAACCTCTCCTATTCACTTCTTCATGTTGACAAGTTGTCTTAGAACTGCATTCCAGTTATAGTAACACTGACTGTATGTATTCATGCCCTTTACAGACACTGAAAAAGTATCTAAACTTTGCCAACCTGATCCTGAGAGTCTTCCATCTGAGCTACCTTCATAACTGTGAGGCCAGAAGAGGGCAGGTAATAATTCTTCAGACTTTATTGATGATAAAACCTGGGCTCTGGACATAGCCAGAGTTCCGCAACCACGATACGAACCCTGGCCAGCGTGACAAAGTTGTGTCGACAGGCAGTGACTTAGAAGCCTTATAACACTGTATTGCACATTATAAATTACATATTTTCCTGCTTAACTCTAGTTGTAAAATATATTTGTGATAGGTCCTGCTGTGGTCTGCCAGCAAAGTGTTTGAGGAGATGACAGACATTGAGAGACAGTTCCACAAAGCCCTCTACACCATTAGAGAATTCCTCAACTGTGAACGCTACTCAGTTGGCTTCTTGGATATGACCAAGAATAAGGTGAGCTTGAAAATGAATGTCAACCTTCTCAGAGCCACAGCAGTGGTCAGAAACGATGCACCACTATCTTGTTATGGTCAGCTGATCGTTTGATATGTTCATGGTGGGTTTATATGTTACCCTTGTTGTTGACTGAAAGACACTGCAATTACTGTGTGTTTTTAGGAATTCTTTGAACTTTGGCCTGTTCTGTTGGGTGAAAAGCCTCCATATGATGGGCCTAAGACTCCTGACGGCAGAGTGAGTGAACAGTGACCCCCGAGTATGGTAGACAAACGGCCTGCACATAGCTAAAATGACACGCTGCTGTGTCCACATATTCAGTATTCATACATCAACTCAATCATGAATATGGTAATAAACGTCACTTGATACATTAGCGCTATTCAAACGGAATTTAATTACATCTCATTTCTCTACAGGAAATAAACTTCTACAAAGTGATTGATTACATTTTACACGGAAAAGAGGAAATCAAAGTTATATCGTGAGTCATTTCATCAATGATCTGGAAAATTGAATTTTTTTACTGGTATATGATCTTATAATATTTATATGCAGCAATTACACCTTGTATATTATGCAGTTACATTTAGGGGCATGTTCTACTGGTCCTTTTTGTAATGACACATGATCGTCTTTTCTTTATGATAAAAGCCTAATATTACTATGTCCATTGTCCCTTCTCTGTCAGGAACCCAGCTACTAACCACTGGGCTCTATTCAGTGGCCTGCCCACCTACGTGGCTAAAGAGGGACTGGTGAGCTAAAAAGCATTAGCTTTTTGTTTTCTTTCTCAATAGCTAACAGGGACCCTAATAAAAATGCTAAATCCTAATTACTAAAGAAAGAATGCATCTAATCTGCACCCTTACTAGCTACAGTATATGGCTAGAGGGCCAACATAGCAGACTACAGGATACCATTGGAGATGCAGACCATGCTTTTCTTTCCCATTCATCCCCACTCACCAGACCAGCAGAAACCCATCAGAGTTTATTATACAGCCGTTGAACGCACAAAGCTTGAAAATTAAATGTGCTCTATCACTGAAATGATTGATAATTGCAATTTTGTGGACATTGTAATTCATTGTGCAGTGCTTTTCCATCCGAGTGAGCATGACCATCCTGTTCTCTGTTCCCTTGTTTCCCTCCTTCAGATCTGTAACATTATGAACGCAGCCCAAGATGACTTCTTTAACTTCCAGGTTTGATCAGTTCTCCATCGTTAGCAATGTGCTGTCGATGGTGCCCATTGAAATGTGGCCACCCGGATGTCTACTATAGTATATGCAGTAGGCTTAGAGACCATTCACGATCAACCCTGCAGTTTTTCAAAAACAAAGGAATGACTTAACCATGCAATGTGTTGTAAATATCTGTTCAATGTCAACCATAAACATGAACAAGTGCATTCAAAGGAAAGTATGTCAGGTTCAAGTAGTCAAATACTTTGTTTGTATTGCTATGAAGCCATTGATGTCAGTTCCTGTTTCCTTGTCCTTTTCAGAAAGGGCCCGTGGATAGCTCCGGCTGGGCAATTAAGAATGTGCTGTCCCTCCCCATTGTAAATAAGAAAGAGGAAATAGTCGCAGTGGCCAGCTTCTACAACAGGAAAGATGGGAAACCATTTGACGAGCAGGATGAGACCATAATGGAGGTATGATGAGGCGATAATGGAGGTATATGCTACAGTGGGGGAGGTAGAGACAGAACACTGAGTCACCAATGTATAAATAAACCAGGCCATTACAATATCTGAATCATTTGTTGATTAAATATATTGTAAGAATCCGTGTGCATATTTGGAGTATATGATAGATTAGATTGCATATTGATTCTATTACCGAGGTCTTAAATAGTCACCAACTCTTTCTGGTCATTGTAGTCTCTCACCCAGTTCCTGGGCTGGTCGGTGCTCAACACAGACACCTACGACAAGTGGAACAAGCTGGAGAGCCGGAAGGACATTTTCCAGGACATGGTGCTGTACCACATCAAGTGTAGGACGGATGAGACCCAGAATGTGTTGGTGGGTGAAGTAACGTTGCCCTGCCCAGTTGGTGAAAAAACAGTGATTGGTAAGACAGGATCCAATCAGTGATTACTTATAGTAGAACACACCTCATATTGATGTCACCTAACCAAGGGCAATGACGGCAGCCTCCCTACTACATAGAAATGTATAGAACAATTGCATATCGGATACCATTTGAGTTATAAGACAAGGTTAAATAATCCATGTAAAACAGCAAATAACTTGCAATCAGTCAATAGTGGTATGTAAGGTAACGTCTGCGAGATTTGGACAAAAAGCCTTTTACAGAGAAATCAATAAATGGATTTAGCATTATGTCATCCAAGGTGAACACTGATGGTGCTTTGATTTTAGAACACCCGGGAGCGATATGGGAAAGAGCCGCACGAGTGTGCGGAGGACGAACTGGAGACAATCCTGGTAAATAACCATTCCATTTATTTTTGATTTGCCTCTTGTGTTGCCAGCCAAACTGGCTTCCCTGCTCGACTACATAATGCTTTGTTTCCCTGTTTCCACACAGTCTGAAGTTCTACCACCCTCAGAAGTATCGGAGCTCTTTGAGTTTCACTTCTGTGACTTTGAGCACAGTCATTTAGACCTGGTCAAGTTAGGCATTAAGATGTACTACGAGTTGGGAGTGGTGGACAAGTTCCATGTTCCCCGTGAGGTACAATTATCCCAAGATATACAATAAAACAATTAACATTTGATTATTAAAACCATGGCAGTTTGTGTTAGTGACAGGTGCTTGTAAATGTAAATCTACTGTGGTTGCTTTGATGTGTTTCTTCTATAACTAGCTGGTCCTTAATAATCTAATGGTTGTTCCTTTTAGACCCTCACTAGGTTCTGTTACTCCCTTAGTAAGGGCTACAGGCAGATCACGTACCACAACTGGAGTCATGGCTTCAACGTGGGCCAGACCATGTTCACCCTGCTTATGGTAAGTCTCTCACCTACATTTATCCAGATTATATTACAGAAAGGATGTGTATCTTTCCTCTGAATGGTTACAATGCTCCCAAGCAGTGAAGGGGACATTGCCCTACATAGGCTGCCATATTAAATAGAGTGATATGTACAGAACACAGTGAAAGGGACATTGCCCTGGGTAGGGTGCCATATTTTAAAGAAATGTTTTATGGGTTTCCTGACTCGCTGTGGTCAATTCAAATCCCAGAGCACTTATCGATGCCAGATGCTGGTGTTCCAGAATTTTAAGTGGGTGCTCTACATTGGGGATGGATGAAATGGGCTTCTGCTACCCTCGTCCCCTTTAATGTAATCAATCTTCCAAGCCGTGGAACTTGTCTTGTTGTTCCTGTAATGTTTAATCACAGTGAGCTACATTCAGACGTTACTGAGGATGTGGAAACAGGGTGGAGCTTCAGTCTCATTATCAGTATCCTGCTTGGCCAGTTGGTCCATGCTTCATTGATCCTAATGAGGCCTCCAGAGCCAAGCGTCCCCGTAGGAGCAGCAGGGGAGAAAGAGAGGTGGGGGAGACACGAGATTAACTGTCAGAGCTTTTCATTTAGAGGCCCAGGTGTGTGTCCACATGGCCCCGAGGTTAAGCCACAGGAAAACTGGCGCTAACCTAATTTCCAGTATCATTAGATATGAGACCTAACCTAAACTTGTGTCATTAGATTAGACATGAGACCTAACCTAACTTTCTTTGTCATTATATTAGACATGAGACCTAACCTAACTTCATGTGTCATTAAATTAGTCATGTGACCTAACCTAACTTCCTGTGTCATTAGATTAGACATGAAACCTAACCTAACTTC
>JACXGM010023331.1:0-16264 GCA_016801145.1 Umbra pygmaea
TCTCCCAAATTAAAGACATAGAAACAGTTACTGATCTCTAGGGTGACATATGTGTGATGAAGTCATTAAGTGGCATTAAGATATACTTTAAAATAAACATAGGACTTGGGGTGTAGTTATATAGCAAATGTCCCTGCAATGTCTAAATGTAGTACCTATTGTTTTATTCAAACCTACTGTGAAAATAAGATTTTCAGAACTAAGAAATATGTCATAACAACTTAACATACTTCAAACATACTGCTAAACCAGCTCTTATTATTATTTACCTACATTTAGAACAAGATGTTCAAAACTATGAAAATAATCTCCTTAAATCTCATTAACATAGTACTGCAAACAAATGGTTCCTGAAACGGTCATGAGGCAGACTAGTCATAATATGGTACATTTATGATGGTGACAGATAAGGTACAAACAGAGCAATACAGTACATGAATGGCTGGTTGAAAAATTATGTGATTTGCTTGACAGAAGTGTTAACAAGCTTCGGCTGGTTAGCTGACAAATGTTTTTGCTTAAAAATGTACCTGCAGTACCAGCTTTATCCTTAAATGTATTTGCCCAGTCGTGGCCTTTCAATAACACATTTTTAAGAGTTGCCTCAAGCATGAGATGATTAAATGACAAAGAAAATCAGCAGTCCTCAGAAAAATAACTTAACTGGTTACTATTCTGAACTATGAGCTGCCACAGACGAAGAATTACATAGCACAAGAAAGGAATACGTTTAGCAAGTTTAAGAGGCTGATTTTCAGATTTGCCTGATAAACATTTGCCTGAAAAACAGTAGTCTCCATCACTCTATTTACCACTAACTAGCACTAAGTGGTCTCCGTTTGCTAAACTGTAAATTGTGTTGTTGCTCTTTAAGCCCTTTAGTGCACTGGGAAATAGGCAACAGAAGTAAAATAAGTTGTTATTCTGTTGTGCTCAACCGTGACCCCAATAAACACTAAATATTATAACATGCACAGTGGGTGAGCAGATATTGGATGACGAAATTTTTTTTTCCTCCTAAAGACAAAATCCTATCTATGCACCTCGACATTGATTATAGTACCTTGCTGTTATGAGTTATTTTGGCAATCTAGGAAATACATAAAGCAGTATAGTGGACTACTGTATTGTACTTGCTGCAGCAATGTCATGCGCTTGAGAATACATTGTCTGAAAAACATGACGTAATGTTGCGCTTTCTGCTTTGTCAGGCTGTTGTCCTTAACTTTTCAAAAACCAATAAGTGCTTGGAGCTCTAACATGTTCGGGATAAGTTCGGGCTTGTACACCAAGC
Source organism: Umbra pygmaea (assembly GCA_016801145.1). Taxonomy (NCBI): domain Eukaryota; kingdom Metazoa; phylum Chordata; class Actinopteri; order Esociformes; family Umbridae; genus Umbra; species Umbra pygmaea. The sequence goes on from JACXGM010023331.1 coordinate 1,295, forward strand.
AACAAAGACGGGCTGGTGTTTTGACCATGCACAAAACACATTTTCGGGTCCTAGCCCCCCTACTCTATTTTCCTTTATTCTGTTCCATCTGTGTGCAACGGCATGTTACCAGGCAAGTTACTTGTACGATTACGTGCCCCTACGTATGATTGGCTGTGAAGAGAGAAAAATGGGCGTGCTCTTTTCCAGTCTGCATCAGAGCTATATAAACAGCCTTGTTGATGCAGAAACCTTGAGCTCGGCAGCCGTGAAACCGGTCAGACGTAGATAAGCGTTGGGGTGGGTCGAATGGGAAGTCTTTGTCCTTAGAATATCAGCACAGCAAAGCACTTTTAATTTTAAATCAACTGACCCAGAGTGGAATACAACTGAAACAACTTATTTACTTTTTTCTATTCATCATTGTAAGTATAACATGTAATTCTCCTGTCACTATTTTGTCTCTTGCGTGAACTTTATACGAGATTGATGAAGAAAGAAGAATAGATCTCTAGCTGCAGTACAGTATAGGAGCTTGTTATTTTCCTGGTTGCTAAACCTTTTTAGATGCAAATGTCAGTCCATTAATAGTTGTTAATTTTTATTTACTGTTCTTTTGAAAGTTATATCTTGCTTAACGTATTTACAGTGTTTCCCAATGCACTGTTCTTATGTTCCCTTTGTTTCTCTCCACCAAACCAGATCTATGATCCCAGACTGAAGAATTTGGAAGTAAAGCACTTAATAATAATAATAATAATAATATCAGCTGAAAATCATGCCTGCACTTGCCACCACTATGGTGGATGACTACAATTGCTCCAATGCTAGTTCATCTTCTCTATTGGACGCCACCTCCAGGCGGTCGTCATGGGGGAAACTAGTGCAGAAGTTAACCGACTTCAATGGAGCCAGAAGCAACAGCAGCTGTCATAGCATGGACACAGACTCCGACAATGGAAGCAGGACTGATTTGTCAGAATCAGGTAAATATAAATATTTGACAAATGCAAATCTTTATCCCCAAATTAACTAGAGTTTTGACCATTGCTGACTCACACTGATTAACTTAATTCCTCGTCTCCCAGGGTTTGATTTGTCATGCGAAATCTCATCTGATATCAATGGTACCATGTTCTATGACGATCTCCAAGCCATGGAGGAGACTCTTTTGAAAGAAGTTGTGGATCTTATCGCCTGTAGCTTGAGGGAAGCTAAAGACCGTGCCCTGAGATGTTCCAAACTACTAATTCCAGAGAAGCTTCTAGAGCACATCGGTGAAGAGCTCCTCCACCTGGCAGCCAGCGAACCCTGCGGTCTGAGAGGCGCTCTCATAGACCTCTGTGTGGAACAGGGGGGTGTGTGTCAGAGTATGGAAGAGATAGCAGTGGATCCGTATCTGGTCCCTACCTTCCAACTGACTCTGGTACTGAGGCTCGAATCTGAGGGCCTGTGGCCCAAGATCCAAGGGCTTTTCGCCACAAAGTCTCAATCTACATCCAGTCCCGTGAAAAGACCGGCAATTAGATTAAGCACAGGTTTCCGGATGATCAAGAAGAAACTGTACAGCTCTGAGGATTTGCTCATTGAAGAGTGCTGAAGGAAACCAAAGACTTTGTTTAGATATTTTTCTAATTAACCTGGTTAGTTGTATCCTAACTCCAATGCTCAATACAGGGGCTGTAGTTGAGAATTTGTGAAATCTGATTATCAGGACAATCCTGGATTCTCGTTAAACTGTTAAGAGCAATTGGCATTTAAATTGCCATGTTGAATTGTATTTGAGGTAGGTTGTCCTCTGTGTAGGGCAGTCAGTGGTGGGAAAACGGTTGAAATTAACACTTATTGTGATTAAGCCCTTGTAGCAAATCCCAACACTGAAAATGAAGTTTCTTGCACTTTTGCAAATTGCAAACCACAAGTATGTTTTACAATAGATGAGTATGTTTTTCAATTTACTGCATTTATTTCGACCTCAGTTTCTATTGAAACCAGAATATGGCAGCTATAGTTATACCTTAATGTTTGTGGCCATTTAAAGTTATTTTGGTGTCTTCATGCCAATTAATTGTACCTAATGATGAGGGGACCAGAATTACATGTTTGGATAAACCAACAATTTACCATTACTTGCTTTTTCTGTAATATCCATTTCATGAAACACAGGTCGTTTACTTGAGCCCCCTGCATACTGATCTGTGCATATAATTTATTTGATATTCAAATATCCACATTGCACTGTTTTGTACTTTTCATTTAATGAAGTGAAAGACAATAAATTATTTTTTGGGGTACAACTCTGTTGTCATTGCTTTGCAGTATATTTCCTGTTGACTAACAAACTATGGGCAAAACATTACCACATGCCGTTGATCGAGTTGCAAAGGTGTATAGTTGTTTGTCATATAACGAATACGGTATGAAGAAATTATAAGCCGCAGACTACATCGCAAGGTAATTTGCTGGGTAACAAGAGTTCTCTATTCATTGTAGAGCCCTTTGTCTCCGCTCAACCACTTGTTATTCTGAGATGTGTCAGCAGCGCAGCGCCCTCTAACGACACTTTAAGTGAACTACAGTGTTTATAATAAAGATCTGAAATGATCAATGACAGTGGGAATAATGGACAAGAGATATTAGAGATGGTGGTTGATAAAGGGGAAATGACGTTGCCTGGTCCAAGATTTGTGCTTTTGCCAAAACCATTTCTGCGTTTGGCAAGAGCTCAACGAATTGCGGGACAAACTGAAGTCTATTTACACAAGAAACCCAATTGTTTTTCCAGCAGTTAAGCTCTAATGTGATTTCAGTTTAAATACACCCTAAGTGACATGCATATACAGAAGATGCCAAGTTGTAGATAAACGTATTCTATAACAGTGGCTGTTACAGCACAGAGAACACAACACAAACCAGGGTAAGCACAAACATTGATACATTTATACTGGGGGAAGTAACAGTGAATAATCAGTGAGATAAGGCCAACCTCAGGCTAGATGTTCAATTGTTGAGGATTTAAAGTCATATTTAAATTCCATTTTTACCACAGCGATGCTTTAATCTGGTAGAGTGAATCCGTCCATGAACTTGCTCAATATCTATTCTGGTGTACATGCACAACTGCACATCTGAAATTGTTACAAAATGTGCACACAGTCACGTTTTTGACTGCCTAGTCAGTGTTTTCGAAGCCAATTCTTAGATGTGTAAAAGCCTGACAAGTCTGGACCTCTGCCCAAACACCCCACCCCCCCCAAACACACAAGCAGGAAAGATGACACAGACAGGGTACGCAGAATTTTTATTTTCCCTGTTTGAGTAAAAACACAATACGGACATTGTGTCATGTGAGCAAGACTTACTGTATTAGCTAGCTGTTGTGTTCTAATGGAAAATTTTTTCAATAAAAACATTTGATATTATAGAATTTCAACAATAAATAAATTACTACTTTTTTAGTCACTGGTTCACTCATTTTAAATACATCTCGCTGCAAAATCATAATAGCTCAGTACAAGCCTTGTAGGTGTCTATACATTACTGACTCTTATAGGAGAATATATAAATATAATCCCTGCATAGTAAAAAAAACTTTCTTACACAAGATATCAGGAAAACATCTGCAATCAGCTTTATAAAGTTTTTGATATCATTGTTTAACATTATTGAAATAAAATATGAATTATTTCAGTGCTAAAGAACATCTATATTAGGACTAAACATGACTCACTTATTTCTGAGTATTTCCTGATTGAAAAACTGCCCTTCCAAAATTGTACCCTTTCCTCAATAAAGTGTAATACTTTTGACCTGACCCTTACTGGATTTGGGTAAAGTAGTGCGCAAGGAAATAGGGTACTATTTTGGTATGCGGTTGTGGTTAAAGGTCGACTCAGCAAGATGTGACATGCAGCATCGCAGACTGCGATGATCAAAATGCAAGACTTAGCACTCACACAGTCACAGATATCTGCACAGGGTCATTTTACACCATTACAGTGTAGGAGCCATACGACCAACACAGTGGAGTTAGCATCTCATTACAAAGTTAGTTGCTGTGGAAATTGACTGGTGACTTCATGCTCCTGCGTCATATTGCTGAATCTACCTTTCAAAGCAACGTGAAATTACAGTGGCTTTCTAAACAGTCATGTCGCAACAGAGCATTCACCTCATGACGCAGAATCATTTACAAAGAGGGCATTCATTGTTTCGTTCAACAAAAAAAGTTTTACACAACCCTCCTCCTCTTCTTCGCCATAGAGTCTCAGTGAAGAGCGAAGAGTACGCCTGGTTTCTGGTGTGCAGCCAAGCTTAGTCACAGTCCCGAATGTTGAGAAGCGCATTTATTATTTACAGCCGATAAAATAGTTTTTGCTGAACCTGATAATTACCTGAAAGAGAGAACAAAAACAACTCAGTAGATTAGTTTCAATACACAGATTCAAAACTGAGTCATTATACGGAAGGCATGAGAAGGACAGAAATGCAGACCAGGTATCAATAGTTGGCATTTTAAATATATGTTTTAATAATGAGATGCGTGGCAACAGTTGAATTCTGTAATGGAGTTGAAACCATAGCAAAAAATGCTGAAGGCTAATTGAAAAAGGAGACTTCAACCTTGGGGAAAAGCTTTCAGAAAATAGTTCTAACTGTTGAGTATTATTGTGTCTCTAGACTATCTGCTCCATACTCTATGGCCTAAGTTGGTTTAGCGGTTAAGGCACTGACTCCACTGCCCATGTACTACTGCTAACATGGGTTTGAATCTGGCCGTGTGCTCTCTCTGTAAAAACACTCAACTACACTGTCAACTAACGAAAATACATAGTCATATTTGGAGACTTCTACTTAGTTTAATTGTACAACTGAACAACAGGATACCGAATGATTTGAATAAAAAAGCCTTTACTAATTCACAAATTGAACATTTCCTCTGCAATGTTTTGAATTAGGCTACAACTGAATAAACGTAAGATTAACAGTTTATTATACAATTCAAACTTGTAAAACAGGGTTTGATCTCTCGTGTGGTGAAATGACAAGCAACCTGTGAACCTAATTGTGTCTCTGATGAGAGCCAGGGCTTTTACTGGCACCAGGACTGACTGTAGTACTTAACACTGACAGCTTTTTTCACACACTAAACACAAGCAACAAAGTAAATGATAAAAAATGTGGTCAATTTTTTTTCTACAAGTAACTGTACGAAGGTCTCAAGGAGACATCTTTATATCACTAGGCCACCATTATTCAATTGTTTGCGTTGTTCAGTGGCATAAATTACATACATATCACATTTTCTACACCCTGCAGGTCGTTGCGTACAGGCTATGTGAGGATTTGTCACCTCCGACTCAGTGCTCCTCTGTCTGGTTTTAGTTATCAGTTCTAGAGAACTTGCATAAGCCCATTGCAACACTGTTTGAACAAGCGGTTTTCTACGGCAATGAGCTTCAGACTATTTGCGTAAGGGAGGAGTGTTCAGGTAGCCCATTTTATGACGTGTACTTCAGATATATTTGAATCATATTTAATCTGACGCAATTTCTATCTGATTATCCCTCGACTCATAACATTTTATATTGGATATGATCAATCTTGAATTATGTAACGGTTTTCTTTTTACCCCATTATTTTTTCTCCCCACCCAATTGGTCAAGTCCAACTCCCCCAGAGTCTCCCGAGCAAGGAGGCAATTACAACGATAAGACAACTGCATCACTACCAGCTCGATGTCGCAAACTTGGGAAACAAGGGGGCAATAAAGTATTTATTGGTCCCCCCAATAATAAGAAAAATGTATGGTGCCCCCATATCTCAAACTTGTTCCTAGGCCCTTGAAATAATGTATTTAAAGTATAAGAAAAGACAGAACGATAACTATGTCATATAGCATCCTATTCCAGACAATGTTTGCCTTGGCTCAAAACTGGTGGCAGAAAGTTTTATTATTGAGGAGCTTACCTAGGAGTATGGCGATTAATCAGCAGCCTCTTCTTTAATTAACCACCCAACGAAACAGAGATATCAGATAGTCTGGAGCAGCTAGGAGTTCCCATTTTCTGAGCCTTTTGATACAAATCATTGTCCCCAAAATACCGCGCTCGATACAGCAGGCCCTCCTCTGGAAGACAGGAAAAAAACGTAAGTGGATGCATTTCCTTCAGAGTCAACTGTGGTAAATTATACAGAACGCACAGCTACGTGTAAATATTGCTTTTAAAACAAAACATTCAACTAAGAAGGTCCAAACTTTGCTTGGGCCTCAACAATTCAATTCTTTATCCATCTCCAGAAGGTGGAAACCCTCCCAGTCATATACTAAAACACATATGATTGTTGTAAGCATTGGCTGGAGTGGATTTCTATGACAGTTAAATCCATGCAAGCAAGTGTACACTTTGAGAGAGAGGGGAGAAAAATCAGGACACAGCCAAAGACAAATAGTATGTCTATCAGGTAGAATGTTGCCAAAGTAATGCCAGGAGCAAACTACCCGTTCAGGAAGAGTTAGGGTTAGTAATGCCAGGAGCAAACTACCCGTTTAGAAAGAGTTAGGGTTAGTAATGCCAGGAGCAAACTACCCGTTTAGGAAGAGTTAGGGTTAGTAATGCCAGGAGCAGACTACCCATTTAGGAAGAGTTAGGGTTAGTAATTTAATTTTTAATTTAACCTTTATTTAACCAGGTAAGTTGACTAAGAACAATTTCTTATTTACAGCAACGACCTGGGAGCGATTAGGGTAAAGTGTCTTGCCCAAGGACACAACGACATTTGGCTCAGTCGGGAATTAAACCGGCAACCTTCTTACTACAAGTCTGACTCCCTACCCACTGAGTCACCTGCGCCCCAGTAATGCCAGGAGCAAACTACCAGTTTAGGAAGAGTTCTTCTTCTCAGGTACACACCAATTTAGAATGGACTAATGAGGATAATATTGATTATGGATTCATCTCTAGATTGTTGTCATCCTCCAAAGTCAAGACAACGGTCAAGGAAGCAGACCTTTCATTTGTGGTTATTTTTCTTTAGTTCGGGGTCATTTACTGCTGAATGACCATGTTATTATTAACAATAATTTGTATTCATGCATGTATTAATCATAAATGATGTATTATATAATATACTCTGTTGCTTCTCTTTCCAGCAGTTGTTCCGGAGGTTGGATATGTAGTCATCCTCCACACTCCTCTCCACACTCTTCAGGTTCAGGCCTTGGTACTCCCTGGCGAAGGTGTCTCCTACGTAGTACGGCACCCTCAGGGACTCAGTGTACCGCTTGTGTGTGTGACCAACTGACCTGCGGGACAGAGAGGGAGGAAGAGACAGGAAGTAAGACAGAGGGACATAGAGGGAGGAAGAGACAGGAAATAAGACAGAGGGACATAGAGAGAGAAAGAGACAGGAAGTAAGACAGAGGGACAGAGAGGGAGGAAGAGACAGGAAGTAAGACAGAGGGACAGAGAGGGAGGAAGAGACAGGAAGTAAGACAGAGGGACATAGAGGGAGGAAGAGACAGGAAGTAAGACAGAGGAACATAGAGAGAGGAAGAGACAGGAAGTAAGACAGAGGGACAGAGAGGGAGGAAGAGACAGGAAGTAAGACAGAGGGACATAGAGGGAGGAAGAGACAGAAAGTAAGACAGAGGGACATAGAGAGAGGACAGTGCGTAAAGGAGAATCACACACTTAGTTTAGTTTCGAAACACTTTATAGGGGTGGAAAGGTGACCTAGTGGTTAGGGAGAATTGGTTCTTAATCAACTTGCCTGGTTAAATAACGATACAAATTTAACAAGAATTTTTATCGTCTAGGCTGTTGAGGAAAGACATTCTTTATGAGCATCTTAAATACAATTTACACAGTTTAGAATGGTATAACTTGAGAGTGTTAAGCATCCAATATTCTGAGGCCTGTTAGGTTATCTGAGTGTAGACAAGGGCTTTTCCTCTCTCTATAGGAGGGAGAAAGCAAAGGCTGCTCAGTGACTTTGCAGGAAGGCTCTGTGTGGATCGTGTTATTGTAGAGATGAGCATAGGCTTTTTCCAGCGAGGGGCAGCTGTGCAACAGTCGACTGTGACAGAGAGGACATCAATGGCTGTTCTCTTTCTTATAAACATCAGAATAAGCTTACGAACAGAAGATGACTTAAGGCTTATAACTCTATTATCTATTAGACTGTAATACCATCACAGATACAGTGCCTTGCAAAAGTATTCGGCCCCCTTGAACATTTCGACCTTTTGCCACATTTGAGGCTTCAAACATAAAGATATAAAACTGTAATTTTTTGTGAAGAAGCAACAAGTGTGACACAATCATGAAGTGGAACGAAATGTATTGAATATTTCAAACTTTTTTAACAATAAAAAAACTGACAAATTGGGCGAGCAAAATTATTCAGCCCCTTTATTTTCAGTGCAGCAAACTCTCTCCTGAAGTTCAGTGAGGATCTCTGAATGATCCAGTGTTGACCTAAATGACTAATGATGATAAATAGAATCCACCTGTGTGTAATCAATTCTCCGTATAAATGCACCTGCTCTGTGATAGTCTCAGAGGTCCGTTGAAAGCACAGAGAGCATCATGAAGAACAAGGAACACACTAGGCAGGTCCGAGATACTGTTGTGGAGAAGTTTAAAGCCGGATTTGGATACAGAAAGATTTCCCAAGCTTTAAACATCCCAACGAGCACTGTGCAAGCGATAATATTGAAATGGAAGGAGTATCAGACCACTGCAAATATACCAAGACCCAGCCATCCCTCTAAACTTTCAGCTCATACAAGGATAAGACCAATCAGAGATGTAGCCAAGAGGCCCATGATCACTCTGGATGAACTGCAGAGATCTACAGCTGAGGTGGGCGAGCAATCAGTCGTATACTGCACAAATCTGGCCTTTATGGAAGAGTGGCAAGAAGAAAGCAATTTCTGAAAGAAATCCATAAAAAGTGTTGTTTAAAGTTTGCCACAAGCCACCTGGGAGACCAAACATGTGGAAGAAGGTGCTCTGGTCAGATGAAACCAAAATGGAACTTTTTGACAACAATGCAAAACGTTATGTTTGGCGTAAAAGGAACACAGCTCATCACCCTGAACACACTATCCCTACTGTCAAACATGGTGGTGGCAGCATCATGCTTTTCTTCAACAGGGACAGGGAAGATGGCTAAAATTGATGGGAAGATGGATGGAGCCAAATACAGGACCATTCTGGAAGAAAAAAGACCTGAGACTGGGACGGAGATTTGTCTTCCAACAAGACAATGATCCAAAACATAAAGCAAAATCTACAATGGAATGGTTCACAAATAAACATATCCAGGTGTTAGAATGGCCAAGTCAAAGTCCAGACCTGAATCCAATTGAGAATCTGTGGAAAGAACTGAAAACTGCTGTTCACAAACGCTCTCCATCCCACATTGAGCTCGAACTGTTTTGCACGGAGGAATCGGCAAAAATTTCAGTCTCTCGATGTGCAAAACTGATAGAGACATACCCAAAGCGACTTACAGCTGTAATCGCAGCAAAAGGTGGCACTACAAAGTATTAACTTAAGGGGGCTGAATAATTTTGCACGCCTAATTTTTCAGTTTTTTATTTGTTAAAAAAGTTTGAAATATCCAATAAATTCCGTTCCACTTCATGATTGTGTCCCACTTGTTGTTGATTCTTCACAAAAAATACAGTTTCATATCTTTATGTTTGAAGCCTGAAATGTGGCGAAGGGTCGAAAAGTTCAAGGGGGCCGAATACTTTCGCAAGGCACTGTATAATACATGTTTGATGCCATTCAGACTAACAGGACGGGTTACTAACAGGACAGGGCACACAGATCTTTTTAAGAAACGGTTACTGAGTGAATTTGGGAACAACAACTAGCCAAAGCCATCTGGTAAGATTCTAGAAGATGACCTAATGTTTTAAGGAGACCTGCTGATCTGCTCAGGTGAGTCAGTCAGTCACAGGTCTGAAGAGATATGGGTTTTCTTGAAGGTGCTTGATGTCATGAACAAGGCTTTAAACGCCAGCTCATACTGTTATTCGGGGCATTCTCTGAAACTCGTCTTTGTTACCTTGTCGCTGTGATCCCTGTCCGGGACAAGAAGTACTTTATTAAACATCCTACGATCAACCTGCTACCTGACTCAAGATGCATTATTTCAACCAGAACCTTTTCCTGTAATTTATTAATCTTTTACAAGGCCAGTTGGAGTTTTGATTCACTTCACCACCATCAAAAATAAGGCTCTGGAAAACTAATTAATTAATAAATAATTATTATTATTCCACCAAATATCGATTTCTGAACTCTTCCTAAGTTAACACAATAGTATTGTGTTTAAAAATGAATATATTTTTATTATCTTTGCATTATAAAAGGTGTGACAACACTGCATTTCTAGAGCTTTATTATATATAATAAAAACATTAAGCATCTAGGTGTCTGATACGTTACAAGAATGATACTTTCAGTTGTAAACAATGCGACTTGATTAGCGGAATTATTTGATCAGATTCAGTTCAACTCAACCTAATATAATACATGTGTGTCTGCGTGCAAGGTGGCGTAACGAACTTAGCAATGCCAGCATCCACGTTACCATGACGTCAAGTTAAGTGGATGGACACGTTGCAAAATGTGTGTGTGTTATTTTTCTCAAGGTCAGCTTGGTCTATGCTATAACATGCGCGCAACTGTTGTAGCCAGTAATAGTAATATAGCAGTCTTTGTTTGAAAACGAAAATCAGTTAGAAATACGTAAAGATGGTTAGTTAAGTCAATGGTTCTCAAACCTCTCCTGGGGGACCCCCAGCCATGCCATATATTAGATGTATCCCAGAGCTAGCACACCTGAATCAACTTGTCAACTAATCATCAAGACTTTACCTGCTTGAATTAGGTGAGCTAGTTCAGGGTTACAACAAAACTGTGAGACGTCTGGGGGTCCTCGAGGAAAGGTTTGAGAACCACTGAGTTAAGTCATATTCCATTTCAGTCACATGACCTATATCTGGAACTGAGAAACTGAAGTAAATCAGCAGTTGTTCACGTTGGCACTGATTTAGTGGTACTGAGCGATTAATGTTACATTTGCATTAATTTGGGTTTTGGTGAATCATTATCTGTATTTCCTGCACTATTTTTTAAAATGTGCACAGGAATTGCAATGTCGACTTGACAAGTTGTGCTCTTACGTTATGTACAGCGGGGCGAGTGGCACGCGGGGCGATGTATAGGTGGAATGAGGGGCGAATAGAAAAGTTCAGATTCCCTAACTTTATGCAAATTACCATTGACAATCACGTCGGACTGGCCAATCACAGGACTTTGTGTAGGTGGGTGTATATTATGTCCTCCGAACAGGTAACTTTGGTAATTGGTACATTCACTAATGTTCCGTTGTAATCAGGTAGCATAACGTTGTGTCAACCAGCACTCTCACAAATACTACCACAAGCGAGGTACTTTGCGAGAATCAAGCGGAGATAGGCATGTTTTTCGTGAACAGTGTGTATGTACAGTAACGCCGAAACTAGACAGGAAGCGTCGTGAGAGCGAACCGTCATAGCACCGTCAACATGGTTTTTGGGGTGCTGCACCGGGCGCTGCTTTAAGCAAACCTGGCTTTGCACAACAGCAAGCTGCTGTTGGCTGTAATGTCTCATTGATCCATAGGTTGTATATATTTGATCACAGTGATTTCAAAACCTGCAACTTGTTATTAGGTCTTGTTTCAGAGACTTTTCAGTGACGTGACGAATGTCGTTAGGCCATTACACTTTTTGTCAATGTGCACGCACCTGTTCATTTTGAATGAAATCTATGCAATTTAGACCACTATTTCATGTGTAATGAAGCAACATTTATCCAATATACATCTGCTGTTAGATTTTAAATATGACAAATACAGCTTTTACTGCATTTATGAGCTGGTCACTTTAAAGAGAATGTAGTTCCGTTGTTTATAGCTTGAACTACAAATTTCACCTTTATGTTAATTCCTACCCTGACGTCAATATTTGACCTGCGACTTCCCTAAAGATGCTGAAAATCTAACCGAAGCTGTCCACCAATCTCCTGTGCTGGTTACAGTATTTACAGCAGAGGATATAGCTTTGTGGTTCTAATATTATCACCAGGACTCCTGCATGAGGCAGCATGAATTATCATAATGCTTGATTAGATAAGATTTTCTATCCTGCCATGTCGCTCTCCAGCAACTCCTTGCATCCATATGGGCCGCCTGTGGGAAAATGTCGCTAGGGTGATATGTGGTTGGATGAACCATGTACGTGCCCTTCGTCATCCCACAGATCTGTACAAGGAGTTACTGAGTTGCCAACAAGGCAGGAATAGAGGGAATTCGATGGGGAGAAAAAAGAGAAAAAATAAACCGAAAACAACAAGCAAGACCAGGTTTCATTAAAATATGTATATGGGATAATAATTCCCTAGACTATGCAGTGCCTTGTTACACAAAATAAGCCTAAAATTCATAAATTTGATTGAAGATGGACCGGCGTGTGCACATTGGCAAACATGAACTCAATGCAAATTGCTAAATATGCACTGTTGGAAATCCAAGTAAAAACATTAGCGGAATTAAGAGAAGAAAATTCTATTTATCTATTTTTTGTGAAATTTCTTAGAATTTTGCAACCCTAAGCACAGCACAACCTATAGGAGCACACATCCAAGGCAGTAGCACCTTATCCAGGGGTCATAAGCCACTTTCCGACCAGAGAGATTTTTGCAGTTCCATAACCCTTTTTTCTCCTGTTCAAACTGGACCAATTTGGGGATTATTTAGTTCCTAAGACCTCAGTTTCTGTAACTCTTTCAGCTCCTACTTTAGGGCAGGGTCTTTTCATAGGTCTATGTTGATTGGTTCAACTTTTAAGTGACGCCGTCTGTAAATAAAGTCATGCCGTCTGTGTTTGCAAAACATTACATGAATTACTTGACTACATGAATTACTACGAGAACGGACGGAATGCTGAACTCGAACACCGTTCGAACTCCGTTATGAGGATCACAGCAAGGCACAACAGGAACATTCTGATGGCCTCCTCCGTGCTGGTTTGTTGTTGTATGTGGCGCTACGCTAAAGTCTACTGACGACGCTATAAAGACCGCTGGGGTGCTTGCGTCACTCCCTTACCCCTCCTACCAGTTCCTATGGCCACTTGACCAGTGCGAACGCAATTTGCAAAACCGGTTTTGGGGAGAGTAGTTAGTAGAACTGTTTAGAAGTGGACTGTTCCTGTAACTACGTTCCTGTAACTACGTTCCTGTAACTACGTTCCTGTAACTACGTTCCTGTAACTACGTTCCTGTAACTACGTGGTCGGAAAGCGTCTATACTCACAGCCTGAAGCTGAGACTGTAGGGGGCAGCAGACACCATCATCTGACTGAGCGCCGACACAACCACCAGGATGACGATGGGAAGCAGCTGGACAAAGAGCGCAAAGCCTCCCTTTAAACACACACACACACACACACACACACACACACACACACACACACACACACACACACACACACCTTTTAGAAAGTGATAACCGATCATTTTGCCAGTACTATCAACTGTCTATAAGTCTTAAATCCTGCAGCCAGCCTCTTTACTAACACATTAATTTTGTCCAGGCTCAAATCATAAGCAATATAAAAACAGAAGTACAGTCCCTCAATCCCAGTCGCCCATTACATTTGTTAGTGCAACAATGTCTCCCCCTGCTGTACAAAGGCCATACTACGGTATATTATGAAAACAGCTCAAGAATATTGCCAATCCATTATGGTAGTTACAACTGACATTTTAAGATCACGGTAACTACTTTAACTTACTTAATAGCAGAAAAAACAAGCAATCGTGAAAATAACAAAAAAACGACCCTACCTCTCTCTGCTGTCCCTGTTGTCCAGCTGGCCTCTGATAACGACCATTTCTGTGAACATGGATGTTGCCTTGACACAAAACAGTTACCCAGTGACTGAGCATTACCAGTGGAATATTATACAAACTGATAAATTACACACATTTCTTATGACCACATATAATGAATGGCAAGTGTCTGTTATTTCCATGTATGCTGTATGGTAAGTGTATGTTACTCACTTCCTGGGAAACCACCTCCAAAGAACATATTAAAGAGGTCCTCCGGTGAAATGTCAGCCTGGAAGTCTCCGTCGGTTTGTCCCTGTCGTGACGGATGTCTCTTCTCCTCTCCACACTGGTCATAATGTTTCCTCTTGTCTGAATTACTCAGACATGCGTACGCATTTCCAATAGCTGGATGGGAACAACAAACATGTCAGTAGCATCAAACTGTGGACCATCAGTGGTCCAGGGACATAATTGATTTAATTTACCATTATTTAAACAAATGAGTTGACAAGGAACAAATTCTTATTTACAGCAACAACCTGGGAGCAATTAGGATTTACTGTCTTGCTAACAGACAGAGCAACAGAGGTTTTATCCTTGGCGGTCAGGGATTCGAACCGGAATCCTTATGGACAACAGTCCAACGCCCTAACCGCTCTGCCGCATGGCCGGCCACACAGCCTTGAGATCCAGCCCAGAACTCTTAGCAAACACTCACTCGCCTCAATCTATCATGTTTAATGACGCCCAATCCATTATAGTCCAATCAGACGAACACTGAACCAGAAACATTTCTAACAGATCTTCACCATTAAATATAATTTTCCGTCCATGACTATACTTAAATCTTTGTCTTGGAATCTGTCTTCTTGTCTCTTCAGTAATGATGACTATAATAAAATACTTAGCCTGTAGGTACTAGACATTATAATAAAATACTTAGCCTGTAGGTACTAGACATTATAATAAAATACTTAGCCTGTAGGTACTAGACATTATAATAAAATACTTAGCCTGTAGGTACTAGACATTATAATAAAATACTTAGCCTGTAGGTACTAGACATTATAATAAAATACTTAGCCTGTAG
>JACXGM010023333.1:0-16056 GCA_016801145.1 Umbra pygmaea
TATTGAACTCTATTGTTGTAGTGTTATCCTGTTGTGCTCTATTTTACTCTATTGTTGTAGTGTCATCCTGTTGTGCTCTATTGTACTCTGTTGTTGTAGTGTCATCCTGTTGTGCTCTATTGTACTCTGTTGTTGTAGTGTCATCCTGTTGTGCTCTATTGTATTTCGTTGTAGTGTTGTCTGTTGTGCTCTATTGTATTTCGTTGTAGTGTCGTCCTGTTGTGCTCTATTGTACTCTGTTGTTGTAGTGTCATCCTGTTGTGCTCTATTGTATTTCATTTTAGTGTTGTCTTGTTGTTGTAGTGTCATCCTGTTGTACTCTGTTGTTGTACTGTCTTCCTATCAGGGTGCTAAGTTGTTTTTCCATACAGTATATGCTTGATTATTTTTCTCTTACCTGGCAGTTTCAACTTCCTCATTAGTTGAATGAGATAATGATCTTTTAGTAGAACAGACAGAATCTGAATAACTTAAAAAACACAACTCAGGATATTTACTTCAAGGCCACAGGGCCTAATCATAAGATTGTACACCTACTGAATTGAGTCTGCCATTATATGTTAGGCATTAATGAGCATATGATTAATGTATGATTTTCTGTAAATACAAGGTATTATGTAAGGTGAAATAATCACATCCTTTTTTAGTAAGTAGGGAGTGATTGTATAGGCTGGGTGAATAAGCCTCTATCTCTCTAAACTGCCCTGTTCTACTCTCTTTGCTGGTCTCCTGATCGCCTTTACTTCCAAAACAAAAATGCAATGACGACCCAGATTGCCATGGCAACCTCGGGCAAAAATAGTAAGGAAAGCACGGTGCAACTCGGGGGAAGAAATGCACATGCACAAACACGCTCAGTGTGAGAATTGCTCCACCAATCCCAGCGAGCTTTGTCTCCTGTTCGCGGTATAGAACAGTCCATCCTGTCGACATCTCGTCTCTCCCTCTACATCCATCTCTCCATCTTCCTCCATCACCATCTATCCCTCCATCTGTCTTTTCATCTATCGGTCGACCTCCCCATGTGAGCTGCTTTAACCTCCTGAGACCCAGCAATTCATTTTGTCCGCTCTAGTGGACACAGGTTTTTGGTCAGTATCTCTGGAGCCATAAAGACCACTGTGTGTAGTACCACAGTCCCATTGAGAGCGCATCTTGGGCTATTGAGTGATGGTACATGTGTGGGGGTGTGGCCTTATCATCTTTTATTTGACCTTCTCAACATTCATTATTACAACAACAACTGTTTTCTGCTGGATCTCAGGAGAATAAAGCTCTGCCAGTCAGCTTGATAGATAATCAGTTTAACATCTCTGATGTCTGGAACTAAGCAAGCAAAAGTACATTTATATATATATATATATATATATATATATATATTTATATATATAACCAATTTGTGTTTGTAGCAACAACATGGGAGCAATTAGGGCTAACGTTCCTTGCAGTTGGGGAATTAAACCCGGGCCCGCATGGGCCAGTCAGATTCACTAACCACTAGGACACCTTGGCCCCCCAATATGAATAGGGAAAGTAATATAAGTGTAAGAAAAAAGTTGAAATATGAAAAACAATAAGTCACCGTTAAGTCATTCCACGGAGGGCTCGGGTGTCTGTGCGTTTTGGCTTGTTCCTTTTACTTATTTATAACGAGACTAATTAGTATGGAACTGCCCTCACCTATTTATCTACATCTTAAAAAAGCATAAACCAGCAGACACCATTCCCTCTATGGAGTTAGGATTACAGTCTTCCATTAAAAGATAAATTAAAGTATATTTCAATATTAGCTTTCAGCTTGGCAGCTATATGATCATCCATATTTCAATGTCTCAGGGCTGCTTGGTTACTTCCACTCAGTAGCTTCCTCTCCGACCATAATGTGGTCTTTCTCCAGCTTTCTTGTTTTACAGGCCCACTTCCTTCTTATGCCGCATCGCTGTCTCCAGTCCACCCGTATTCCTCTCGCTACGTCGCTAAGACATGTTTCCCTGGAGGCTGTCAATTTGACCATTTGATTTGACCGGTCTTGTAAATGTCTGCAAACTCAGGTGTGTGTCGAGAGGGGAGGTGGGGAGAGGGGATAGAGACAGTGGGGAAACATCTAGATTGGGACAGAGAGAGAGAGAAAATAAAAAAAATGTCTGACGTTGCATCTACTGGTACAGAATGTATGTTTAAATTCCCCAGAATAATATAAGCTCCTAAGCAGGACCCCACAACAAAAATACATTTCTTTAAGCTGATTTAGTTACTGAGTTCATTGTTGTGTAAAATCGAACAATGAACAAGCATTTTCATACTCAATGGAGTTGGCCTGGCTGTAGACTTATTTGGTTCTAAGTACGTTTTGGTTTAGTTCTTCCTACTGGAAATAATAATTGTTGTTGCAACTGAAGAACAAGAAACTGAATAATTCCGTTCTTGATTTAATCATGTTGTACTCATGTCTACACTAGCCAATTCACTTGAAGTTGGTTGAGGGGCATATTCAACCTGCATGCTGGTACACCGAGCACCGAAAATTTAGCATACAATGATTGAATATAACATGGGATTCTCTTCTTCTCTGAGTGATAACATGTCCTTAATTACCTGAGTATTTCAGCTGATGTTTTGTACAGAAAGCTGATTACTGGAAACGTTCAAACAGACTATTCAGTGGGTCAGTCTATGGGACCGTTCTCTCTGGGCTATCCAAACTGAAGTGCCGACACCAGACTTTAGGGGGCAGTGGAGACCATGCATCCAGGCTGGAGCTTGTCTCCTTGGTAAGTACATGGGAATCTCCTGGAGTAACCTAAGGGAAAGTGTCTTGCTCAAGGGCACCACAACATTTGGTCCACCAGCAAACTTCCAATTACAGGTCTGACTCCCTAACGACTAAGCCCCTTGAGGCCCCATACATGCAGAGATGCTTAGCGGCTGCAGCCAAATTTATGAAACTCTTTGCTTTTTATTTCTAACTATAATTACGTGTCCGTGTAGGACATGCTTTCAGTGCATATGGGATGTTATTAAACCAACATCACTACTTCTAATGGTGGACTGCCAATAAAAAAGTCCCAGAGCTGAGGTTCCTGCCCTAAGTCTCGTTCCAGTTAATAAACTCAAAGGATTACCTGCCCCAATGTCGTCAAGGGCACACCTCTTTTCAGCCCTGAAGGGTGCCCCTGTGTCATTTCTAAAGCTGTACCTAAAGGGAACAAACACACTGTCCTTGTTATTCCTAACACTGTGCCTGGGGTAATGCGCTTCACACTGTAGATCCAATTATGCATGTGAGCATCTAACTAAAGGAAGAAAAGTGAATTAAAAAAAATCACGGCTGAATTCCCATCAAACATACACATTTGTGAGTGCTGTGTTGGGAGCTTCATTGACTGTTAGAGCTGAAGGCTATGGTGTATCTGAGGCATGTTTGCTGCAAAGCTTCTATCAACAAGGGGTAGCCGAGGGGGGAATAAAGACGGCAATGATAAATGCAGAGAAAAAAAGGAGCTCTGGAGGAACACTTCGGTTTTTATAGAGAGGAGGAAGAGGCTCTCTCACACCTCTAGACTGGTTCGGAGGAGTATATGAGGGATCCAACTGGGATCAAGATAAAATACACAATCCGTCACAACGGGGAAACGCAGTAAACAAAAACAAGAGGAATATTTGGGTTTTCTATTTAACGGGAGGGGGGATGCGAGGAAACAAACAAGCACAGGAGAAACACTGACAAGCATATACAGTATGTGTCTCAGATTTTACGTAAATGTGCTTGCTTGTGTGTGTACGTGTGTATCTGAACGTGTTATAGGAAACAACATGGACATGGGGTGGATGTTAGATCGTTCTAGGTTCTGGGCGCTGGTGGTGGGTGTGAATGTATATGTGTAGGTGTGATGTACGCCTGGATTCTGGGTGGGGCTGGACATGGTCTTGTGTTTCGGGCTGGTCACTGGAGTTCATTATAAGGTGAGCTTGGTCAGTATGACAAGACATTGGTGAAGGACTTATAGATGTACACATTGCAAAATACAATACTTAAGTTACAGGTCAATGTGTCAGGTAAGTGAAGATGGCTGGTGTAAGATGGGTTGGAGCCGATGCTATAACTTCATAGTATGCAACTGGTGTATAAACACTTGACACACGGCTGATACTCCCCAATTATTTTTATAAATTAATAAAAAATAAAACAAACGAGCATCAATACACTTTGATCAAGCTATTCCTTTCGAGGTCAAACATCAAGGTACCGTTCCTCTGACTTCCTCTGTTCCAGTGAAATATGTACAGTACATCAGTACCTTCAGACTTCACAGAGATGTGGGCATCCGTGACTTCAGGCAATACAGAGAAAGATATGTGCATCAGTGACTTCAGACTTCACAGAGAAAGAGAAAGATGAGTGCATCAGTGACTTCAGACTTCACAGAGAGGAGTTTGCATAATTGACTTCAGACATCACAGTGAGAGAGAGGTGTGCATCCGTGACTTCAGACTTCACAGAGAGATGTGTGCATCAGTGACTTCAGACTTCACAGAGAAAAACAGATGTGTGCATAAGTGACTTCAGACTTTACAGAGAGAGAGAAAGAGATGTGTGCATCAGTGACTTCAGACTTCACAGAGAGAAAGAGATGTGTGCATCAGTGACTTCAGACTTCACAGAGAAAAAGAGATGTGTGCATCAGTGACTTCAGACTTTACAGAGAGAGAGAAAGAGATGTGTGCATCAGTGACTTCAGATTTCACAAAGAGAGAGAAAGAGATATGTGCATCAGTGACTTCAGGCTTCACAGAGAGAAAGAGATGTGTGCATCAGTGACTTCGGACTTCACAGAGAGAGGGACGTGTGCATCAGTGACTTCAGACTTTACAGAGAGAGAGACGTGTGCATCAGTGACTTCAGGCTTCACAGAGAAAAAGAGATGTGTGCATCAGTGACTTCAGACTTCACAGAGAGAGAGAAATATGTGTGCATCAGTGACTTCAGACTTCACAGAGAGAAATAGATGTGTGCACCAGTAACTTCAGACTTCACAGAGAAAAACAGATGTGTGCATCAGTGACTTCAGACTTTACAGAGAGAGAGAAAGAAATGTGTGCATCAATGACAGTGACTTCAGACTTCACAGAGAGAAAGAGATGTGTGCATCAGTGACTTCAGACTTCACAGAGAAAAAGAGATGTGTGCATCAGTGACTTCAGACTTTACAGAGAGAGAGAAAGAGATGTGTGCATCAGTGACTTCAGGCTTCACAGAGAGAAAGAGATGTGTGTATCAGTGACTTCAGACTTTACAGAGAAAAAGAGATGTGTGCATCAGTGACTTCAGACTTTACAGAGAAAAAGAGATGTGTGCATCAGTGACGTCAGACTTCACAGAGAGAGAGAAAGAGATGTGTGCATCAGTGACTTCAGACTTCACAGAGAAAAAGAGATGTGTGCATCAATGACTTCAGACTTCACAGAGAGAGAAAAAGAGATGTGTGCATCAGTGACTTCAGGCTTCACAGAGAGAAAGAGATGTGTGCATCAGTGACTTCAGACTTCCCAGAGAAAAAGAGATGTGTGCATCAGTGACTTCAGACTTCACAGAGAAAAAGAGATGTGTGCATCAGTGACTTCAGACTTTACAGAGAAAAAGAGATGTGTGCATCAGTGACTTCAGACTTCACAGAGAGAGAGAAAGAGATGTGTGCATCAGTGACTTTAGACTTCACAGAGAGAGAGAGAAAGAGATATGTGCATCAGTGACTTTAGGCTTCACAGAGAGAAAGAGATGTGTGCATCAGTGACTTCAGACGTCACAGAGAGAGGGACGTGTGCATCAGTGACTTCAGAATTTACACACAGAGAGAGAGACGTGTGCATCAGTGACTTCAGGCTTTACAGAGAAAAAGAGATGTGTGCATCAGTGACTTCAGACTTCACAGAGAAAAAGAGATGTGTGCATCAGTGATTTCAGACTTCACAGAGAGAGAGAAAGAGATGTGTGCATCAGTGACTTCAGATTTCACAGAGAGAGAGAAATATGTGTTAACAGAGAGAAATGTGTGCATCAATGACTTCACTATTATGTTAAAAGACTGTTGTTTTGGGTGGGAGGTTAAATGTGTCCTGTTAAACACTGAGCCATGCCAGAGCTTTTTGTAGCGGTCTAAGCTCTGGACAAACACACTAATCCCAACAACATACCTGTTATTAACATTACCATGGAACACTTCCAGCCGTGACTCTCCCTCTAACCCTAACAGCATATTTGATAATAACATTACCATGGAACACTACCAGCCCTATATCTCCCTCTCGCCCCAACAACATACCTGTGTCCTTGTCTTCCAGCAACAGCCCCTGGTCCGGTGAAACCGCTCCAGGATGGTAACAGACAGTCAGATGTGGTGGGTGGTCAGTAAAGTCAGCTCAACGCTGTTAGAATCCAGATTAACTATATATTGTGTGAACTCATTATTTAACAACGAAGCATGAGGGGGTAATATGGCCAACAAACCTTAAGGACAACACAGCACGAGTGACTGGATACAGGCCTTAGTAATTGTATATCGTTAAACTATCCTTCGTTGTTGTTCGTCTAGCATCAAAATTTGCTGGCAGCACTCAGGATTTGTTTTCAAAATAAAGGCCATTGTTGGAATGCCTTACAACTTGTTAAATCTCAATGTGGCTTTTATTTTGAAAAAGTATATCTGAGTTAGCCAGCATTATATCCTGCTGCTAGAGGAACAGCAATGAAGAATCGTTTGCCCATCACTGTTGGTAATATAACACAAACCGCTAATGTAAGTAAACAATGCAGCACCTTTATGCCATTTATATCAACTTGTGACTAAAGCATCATGGGATGTAGAAAGGATTGTTGGGAGGTTCTGGGTATTTCTGTATATGGTTGAGCATCCAGCTGCTGTAATATGAATAAACACATACAATTAT
The DNA here is from genome assembly GCA_016801145.1 of Umbra pygmaea. Taxonomy (NCBI): domain Eukaryota; kingdom Metazoa; phylum Chordata; class Actinopteri; order Esociformes; family Umbridae; genus Umbra; species Umbra pygmaea. The sequence goes on from JACXGM010023333.1 coordinate 6,946, forward strand.
TTATGACAGGTTTGATTAGCAAAACCTGTGCACATAAATACCAGCTTTAATACATAGACTGAATTGTATCTAAGATATGTATGTATGTGTTGAAAATTGTTAAAATAAGGGTTAAAAGAAGAAGTTCACTGTTTTACAGCTTCATGTGTGGCAAGCAAAAACTTCAGCTACATTTAGCCATGACAAGAAAATAATTGATGGAATTAATACAAAATATTTTTTTTAATTTGAAGGCAAAACTAGAATTTCACTATTGTGGGTAACTTACTATACGTGCTCTCTATATTTAATTTCTGTCTGGTTTTACTAGCCTAAGATATGTAATTTACAAAGTGTTTGTTTGCTTAGAATTGGCAGAATAAGCTACACAAACGGGAATTCTAGAATGAAAAGCAGCTATTTCTTATCAAGTTATTCCCCTTAAGTCTCTGGAGGGCAGAACTTAACCAATGATGCCTTTAAAGGTGATTGGGCTAAAATAAATAAATAAAGCATATGCCCTCATTACATCCATTGATTTTTAGCGAGCATTGCAAAAGCAATCTGCAGTTTCTAATGGCTGTTTAAAAAAATAACTAAACAATGGATTAAAGCTTCTATTACACATACTACTACATCTAAGTGTATGGAACAACTCATATACAATACCAAGTTGTAAAATTGGGAAATTCGCCATTAAATCTTAACACTCCTGAAAAAAAAAAAAACTGTAGTATACAGTATTTGACTCATTGAAACCAACAGACCACACGACAAAAGGAGTAAGAAGTATATAACCAAGTGTATTCCCCTCTCCTAATGTACACATATTTAGAGTCATCTCACTGGAACACTTTACAATAACATTTAGAAAGAACAGGGAGTTATTGGAAGAGGAGGAGTATGGAAAGAAACAGAAATCAGACAAACTGAATGAGGACGAAGGATGGGTGAGGTGGGTTTAGTTAGTCTCTAGACTTGGCAGCCATTTTGACTCTCTGGCATTTATAGATAGAGATAGATATAAAACAATAGAAAATAGTGGATGGATGAAACCCTGTTTGGTTTTCAGGTGGATGGTCACATAATCTGCCAGTGTGAGAAAACGGGGATGAGACATGGTGGAAGAAAGGCTGGATGAGGGCACAGATGAAGATGTCAGCAGGAGGGATGAAGAAGAGAACAGTAACTTTTCTCCGTACTGACAAGGAGAAAACACGTTTTAATATTTGTAACCCAAATCACATTTGCTTACTTACCAAAAAAAATACAAATTCCCAATTTCCCGAAATCGATTATCTTTGTCAATATTTTTTTCTCCAAACAGGTATGATAAAAGGGAAAACACATATTTTCATAGTAATGGGATGAAAGATTCAAATATTTAGACATTTCACAAACTTTTTTTTAAGGTTTTTCTTTTGTTTTCATGGTACAGTTTTCTTTTTTAATAGAGTTGGGAAAATTGGAATACTAGAGTTCTTGTAGTACATCTGCAAGAGAATTGCGATTCGCCACCTTCTGTGTTTTCTCTATTGAAAGTTTATTCACTGGGCCTGCCCTCATTGGCTTTTATCAGTCTTGACCAATGAGATGCAAGAATGCAGATCCAAAGTAGCGTTCGTATTACCCCCAACACTAGGAGGCGATAATGGGACTCCAGCAAATGCATTCACAATTTCCATCACATGTCTCTTATATTTGAGGAAAAGAAACAAAAAAATTAAAACAGCAAACAAAAACACTCTTTTCCAACCTTCCGTTTTGATCGCCACCTCAGTGGGTCTGCGTTTCCCACTCGTCGATGAATGTTGGTCAAAGTGTGCATGATGGAGGGTGTTAGTGGAGTTGGTGTAGGAATTCGTCTCACGTCAAAGGATCAATCGTCCGTCGTCTTCGTTATTTCTCACCCAGTCCACCAATGCATCTGCATTAATGTCTATGCCTCCTCTTATGATACAGTCTTATTATGGTCCATAGGTTTTTTTCTTTCGAACGTCTATACGTATACAGTATATATTTCTATAGAACACAGTCCATTCTTCTGCTGGAGGTTGATCTGTGCGGGATTGGACGGTAATGACGTGAGCCAGTTCCTCTGAGGTTGTGGGCCTAGTCAGGGGAAATGCTGTGTGTAGCCCGCGAGAAAAACACAATGAATATCTGTTGGAAAACTGAAAGACGACCCAGGGTTTTGGCCTCAGTTGTTTGGCGTATTTTTTTCCGAAAGTAATAAGTAGCATCCATTTGTAGTTTGGAGTTGTTCTCACACATGGTTTGCTAGTTAAACCGTATCAACCGTCATCATAATTTTTTGTATTTTCTCCACAGAAACAGTTGGTTATGTCTTTTTTTCGTAAATGAATACTACATGCTTGAAACACAGCAGAATAATGTCGTATTAGCTCCTTGGTTCCGCAGACAGGGAGAGAGGGAGCGCATTTCAGTGAGAGAGAGGAGGCTGAGAAACAGAGAGACAGACTTCACGAAACACGACTGAGGTGATGTTTCAATACTGGGATGAAAGGACGAGGCAGGTACCTAGTTTATGTAGTTTGGCAGTATTTTGTTGTTACTCTACTTGGCTGGTGTTGAGGTTTCAACTTCCATTACAGCCCAATCTACAGTAGATAGAACCAATACGTTCACGATTGAATATGTTAGCTTTTAGCTGTTTAGAAGCAGCTAGTTAGCCCCTGATAACAAACAATAGGCCTCTGCTCAAACACTGACTGTGGTTCTTAATGCTCTTGTGTGTCTCTGTATTCACCATGCGTAAACTCTTATTGTAGGCTATATACAATACAATATTTGTTTAACAATGCAGGATAAGCTGGCCCTATTGTGGGTATGGCTGTTGGCACTTTATGTTTCACTGAGAAAAGTTTGGCGGCAAATTTTTTGAAGACTTAGATTCTCTATATGTAAGCTCTGTGAGAAAGAATACTCTAAAGAAAAAGTATCCGCATAAAGTAGGAGTTTAGTCAGATCGAATGAAGATGTAAAGAAATAATGTTTTTGTGCCAATCCTATCATTTCTCCCACTGCGTGTCTCTACATGGGTTGAGAAGAAAAGCAAGGTGGTCATTATGGCATCTAAACACTAAACAAACAAATAAAACCTGCCAACAACATTTTAACTGTAGTTCTCTCCCTGTCTCACCTTGTCCTCCCTCTACCTCCATTGGTTGCCCTCTCTCTCCTCCTCTCCATCCCTCTCTCTCTCTCGGTGCGTCTCCCCTCGCCCTCCGTCCCTGGTGAGGACATTCTCAGACGTAGTACTCCTTATCTTTGTTCTTCTTGTTCTTGGTGGCCGTCTTGGCGGTTCCCGGCTGCTTCTCTTTCACCAGGGTGCCGTTGCTCTGGGTTGCCGAGTTGCTGATGTAGTTGCGGCTCTGGTCGACCTGGTACGAGCCCTCGTCCCGGTTGCGGTACTTGTACATGGCGTACAGCAGGATGAGGATGCACAGGGCGGCGGCCGCTACGATGCCCACCACCATGCCCGTGGTGCTACTGGACTCCCTGATCACCTCCACGGCTCCCGGCGGACCTCCCCTCTCGGGGGACGTGGGGTCTGAGGTGGGCACATGGGGGAAATTGGGAGGGTAAGTTACATCCGGGACGTGCCGGTGCCGATCAGGGTCAGAGGACGGGTGGAGGGGGGGTGACAGCACCCGCGTGTTCATTTTACCGGCGGGGATGTTACTGCTGCTGCCTCCCGGCTTGCCAAGCCGGGGGCCCAACTGGTCGGGGTTGGCCGTGGGCGTGGATGACAGGGGGGGGCGGGGGGAGTTGGGCGGGCGGTGGGAGAAGTGGCGGTCCCGGGGGTTCTGGACGGCGCCCTCGTTTGGAGGAGGTGGGAGGACCGTCCTGTCGGTGACGAGGGGGGAGTTTTTGTAATAGTCCTCGTCGTCCGACTCGGTCATCTCGCCCGACCCGTACGCGGACACCTCGATAGGCCCCACCTCCTCACAGTCCTCCTGGTCTAGTGGGCAAGGGGGCCGGCCATTGGGCAAGGGGAGGGACTCTTTGGTGGTTTCGAGGAAGGGGAGGAAGGGGCGGTAAGTGGGTGGCGGGGGGATGACGGGGTAGCGTGTGGCAATGGAGGGGGGGTCTAGGGAGTCCACCGTTATGATGGGCAACACTAATTCACCTCCTAGGACAAGAAAGGGACAGCGGAGGGAAGAACGTGTTAGTGACACACAGCGCCCCCTACAGACCGAAAAAACAATCTCAACAACAGTTGAACTGAAAACAGCAACAACATTAGACAGCGCTAAACGCTAACATGAGGTTAGTTCTAAAGTTAGTTTAGTTAGTCTCTAGTCTTCTGTTTAAGAGTTAAGCTGACTCAACAGGTGTATAATACATAATATGAAAATATTAATACATGTTCTGACTATCCTTCTGCAATCTCCCTGAAAGGCTGAACATGACTAGACAGAAATATGCTACAGTTGTACTTGGACAACATGTATAAATTACTAAACAACAGATCAACATCTACTACTGTACATACAAGCTATCAGTCTCAGTCTGCCTGTCTATACTGGCCTATTTCTACGCTAACTCTCTCATTGCTCTTTGGGTAAATAAGATATCAAGCCACGGAGTTCAGGTCACTTACATCAACAAAATGGCCGCATGATTTTTGCATGAAAAAAAAATTACAAAAAGAAAGCTGTGTAAGATTGTTCTAGGATAGTAATATACAACTTCCCCCCCATTTTCTTGTAAAGAATAAAATAACTGTTGTAATAATTCATTGTGTTTTTCAGTTTTTCATAAAGAATGGTTGAATTCCCCATACTGCCTGCGGGTGATTTCTAAGGCTCAGCCCTAATTAGCTGTAATCTGTATTCAAACCCTAACACCAGCTGGGGGAAATTGACGCCACTACTTTCTAAACCGAAACAAAGTCTACAGATGTACTCCTAACAACCACCCCCCACCCACTAGATGAGCCAAAACATCAGATTAAAAAATCCTATTCCCTTTTCCCAATTATCACACAAGACAATTAATATCCATTTTTCAGATCGTTATGTCTTGGCGGCTTTGCCGTTTTTCTATGACTTTACGCCTCAGGGGGGAATTATATTATTTTGTCAAAACATTTTGTCCATTGTAATAAAATCACACCCATAGCTATTAAAATAGTTTTGGGAGGTACATGTCAATACATTGTTTTGAAGTTAAGTCAGGACAAAATCATTGAGTCAAACAATACCAATTGGAGTTAAACATAATAGGAAAACGTTAGTAGTACATAGCACAATATCAATGACATGTTACATTTCCACTAACAAAGCAACAATTCATTTGCTGCCCTCAATCGTATCCCATAATTGTTTTAGGGTCACAGTCACAGAGACAATTTGCTTAAATTATGAGAGGCAATTTACATTATTTTAACATTTCTCTGCAAGGCCAATAAAATGGTAAATGTTCCCAAACAATATCATACATATTCTTAACTAAACCTTTTTGGAGTTAATGAGGTAAATTTGTGTATCTGAACTGAATACACATTTATCAAATGGGGGACTGTTGGTGTTTCCAAGTTTTTTGGACCAGTTTTGGGTGGTCAAACCTAGGCCATCATACCCCACCCATGCTCAAAAACCCCACAAATAGAAAAAGGCAAGGAACTTTCAAAATGGTTATAGTTCAACTTTTACACATTTCTTTTTTCTTTTTTATAAATATTATTAGCAGTAAACAGAGTAAAGAAACAGACCGTGAAACATGAATTCTGGGAAAGAGAAAAGTTAGTCAGTGTTCAACTTTAAACGAACCAGCCCATTGACAATGTATACAACTCTTACTGCAAAGCCAAAATGGCCACTGGTTTCACTGTCAACACAAGAGTACTTCATGTGTATATATCTCTGTGTCAGAGGGAAAGAGATTCACCTTGAAAGTGGTGGCACATTTGAGGAAATTATCAAAATAAACTGAGAAATGTAATAAATATAATTGACAACATTCTGTAAACTAGTGTACTTTCCTGTCATCTGGACTTGATGTACCTTCAACAAGTGGCCAGATAAAATGGTGGTGCAGCTAAATTTACCTGGCCATCTGTCCGAATGACTGAAATGGTGCCAGCTCCTTGCATTGCCTCTGCCTTTTGGCCTACCTCTCACTGGGCTTACTGCACCGTGGCCCAGTTACAGGTGGCTGACATTGACAGACTAAGAAAACCCAAACCGCTATGAAGTTGTCCAGCACCTTGTGGAAATAGCGGCAGAATGTGTGCTTCAAAATCTATGGTTGAAGCACACATTCAAGGATGAGATTTCAAGGATGAGATTTTGGCAGTTTATTTCAGAATCATTGTTGAATGAACATAGCTGTGGAAAAAAAGGCCACTTGGTTCAAGAATTTGCGAACAATTATTTATTACGAGTAACAATTTTCCAAAATATGTTACAGAACATTTGGCACTAATTTGTCTGATCGACAAATTAGTCATTAATCTGAATGAGATCATAAAGATATTGGATTTTTTTACTTGTTGTAAACGAAACCACCATTCTGACCTCAATTTTTAGCTTCGATGGGTGAGCCAAAGGATTTATTCTTAATGCCACTTGGCCAGGAAATTACTGTATAGCAGAAAAACTAACGTTCTCAGCTCTCCCACACAGAGATATCTAACTACAGCAGCTGCACGCTCCTAAACCATCTCCTCACTAAATATGTGTCTTTGCCTGGACACAGCCCCTAACAACATCTTTGTACCTCCCCTTCCCATCTCTGTGCCCGTCAACTGCATATGCAGCTTCTGATTGGTCAGATTGTTCCCAGAGTTTGGCCGCAGAGCTAGACTGCGTAAGCCATGAGGTGGTGCAAAGGGTCCAAAACAACACTTTATCACACTGAGAACTGCCAAGAACCCATAGAGAACCAATAGAGAACCCGTACAGAACCAGTTACAGAGGACGACTTACATCGTTCAGACCAACCCAAGTGACCTCAGGGGTGTTGTGTGGTTTTCTTAATAAGCAGAAAAGACAGAACATTCTAGAGGAAGAGTGGCATTGATCGCGGATTCCGAACACAACTGGGCTACTTGTTCTGCCAATCACGTTTGCTCATCCTGAGCTACTTGAAATATTAACGGTTGAGCGAGTGTTCCGAGAATGATGGTTGCATAAGAAATGCGCTTGATTATGCTGTGGATGAAATAGAGAACATAGCAAATTGTATAATTATTTTTGTATTTTTAATGAGGAATCTAATCACAAGCGTTCTCCCTCTGCAATGGGCATACTTTTTAAAACCATTTGAAGAACACTAAATATGTAATGGCGCCCCCTCTTGGATGGCTGCAGTTGGTGCTGTAGGCCACAGACTCCCTTATTATCCATTTACACATTGTATACCAGTTCCTGGTTCTGCTAGTTTGACTGTGGGTTATTGATTATATGTGTTTTGTGTTAGGTGTAGCGTTTTGGTATCTTGTATAGAAGAGTATTTTCAATTACCTTTGACTCATCGAAGCCCGTTTATTTTGTTCAGTGTGTTTTTCATAATAAAGGCAGTTTGCTTTCATTATTCTCTTTCGCGTATGTTTTCCTACTTGCTACAGAATGTCACAACATCCCAGGTTCGACATACACAGTGTCTGATACACTGGCTCTCCCCACTATAACTGATTTAGCTAAGATGCTCTTTTAGTCTGGACTCAGTCTGAACCGATGTAACATTGAAAAAGCACCTTTCACAAACAGTAAATGCATCGTTTAGTAAACAGTACATCGTTTAATAAACAGCGCACATAATGTCCTCTACGAGCTTGGGGGAAAGTAATGTCTTCTGACGTTGATCGATGTAGCTATGTTCACAACTTGTCTGGATGATTACAACGGATTGCCACGTTCTACGCTGTGTTTCAGCAGAACACTTTCAGGACAGGTTCCAGGTACCAAACGTGGTTTTGGCTAAGAGTGGGTGGAGCCCTCCAACCTCAGTGTGATGCAAAGTACGGTATTTGATCCCAGAGTCAAAGCATGAAACATCAAGCTTACAGAGATGTCAGAGAACATCTCTCTGGCTTTCTTTTCCGTTCCCTGGTTTTCTCTTCCCCTTTTCTGTCCCTCTCTCCCATTTCACTCCATCACTGTCAGTTTTCTCATCTCTCACTTCAAGTTCATATTTCACTGAAATGTTTTACTTTTTTGTTACTATTTTAATCCCCTGTGGCAATGAGACAGTAGGTAATGAGTCAGCTTAAAAAAAAACAAGGGACAGGTGTTTCATTCAAATTCGCAAGAGTGACTAAAACCCACAATCTCATTAAGGACAAAAACAAATAACGAAAAGCAAGAAGATAAAGCTGCTTTTAATCTGGCGAGCAAAATGTGTTTTTATTTTGCCCAATTTGAAATGGTGTGGGAAGATGTCCGCTGGTGATTCTGGGTAATCCCAAAAGTGTTAACATCAATGAGTTGATGAGAGGAGAGTGCTCTGGATCGATTATTAATTAATATCATTACTGTGTAATTACATTGTAATTAAAAGTTGTTAAAATGATAATAATGAACCTCCGCGCTTCCAATTCTGTACAAATCTGAGGTCAGATTCTAGGGAAATGTAGCCGATCTCCCATTATATTAACATTATAGTTGAAACCAAGTCCTCAGAAAATCAGACAGCGTTTAACATACACCCAAGAGGAAAGGAAATGCATGACTGCAATCAGTGGGGTGACTTTTCAGTCGTCAATGTGACTCAAATGGATTCCCTTGATATCTATAGATGGAGTCCAGTGGGAAAGGCTGTGATGTTTCCCATCCAGATGCCTAATGGGTCTGTTTGTCCACAGGGGGGCTGTATGACTCTATGGCGAGGTACAGGGTCTGAGGGTCTGAGTCACCTCACACTGACGGTTTATTACAACTTCATCATTTGCTCTTTCAAGGGGAATGTCGATGTCACCGCGCAAATTCACGATTCATTATTTACACCATCTCAGATTGTTCAGCCAGAGGATTGAACTTGACACCTAAAGGTTCGAAGCAGATTGTTAACAATCGTCTAGAAAGAGATAACTGCAACGTGCTGTTATGCATCTCTGTGTGTCTATGTTGTTTGTCTATGTGGTGTGTCTATGTGGTGTGTCTA
>JACXGM010023335.1:0-16263 GCA_016801145.1 Umbra pygmaea
CTCTTGCCCACCCCGGTGTGGTGGGCGTAGGGAGGGGGCTCTGTCACACCCAGCCATGGAAGGGCTGGGATTAGCCCTCCTTTTGCCCTTTCAGTTCTATGTTTCTTGTGTATAGGTTTTGTTAGTTTTTCATTCAGTGTTTTACGGTGGTTGAGCTCTTTAGTTATTACCTCATGTGTCCCTCAGTGTATTGCCCTGTATGTGTCTGAAGATTATGGTTTCTCCCCTCTGTATGGTGTTGTGTTTCATGTTTAGATTTCCACCCTGTGTGTGTGTTAGGTTTTGGTTCCCCCTAGTGTCCCTTTTGTGATGTCAGTTAGTTCCTCTCTGTATTGTATACTGTCGTTGTCATGGTTTCCTGTGTTGATTACGTCCCAGGTGTCTGTCATTAGCCCTTATTTGTTTGTGTATTTAGCCCTGGTGTTTCCGTCTACCCCTGTCGATCAATGTTCCTGTTATGTGTGCCTGTATCGCCCGTGTATCCCTGTTACGTTTCCTTGTAGTGTTTGCCCCACGTGGCAGTATTTGCTTTGACTGAGTTGGTATAAATAAATTACATTGTTATTGGATCTCCTTCGCGCCTGCCTCTCTCTTTATCCATGTCAGACGGCGCACGTGACAGGTGGGAGGGATCGGCCACATGATTTGTTGCTCTCCTATATCTGGAGTCGTGTTGGTCTTGTGGCAGAGGCAGATTGCTGCCAATCACCCTTTTTGCAGAATGAATGATGTGTTGCAGCCTGCCCTTGTTTTTGGCGGAGGGTGCAGTGTACCAGACGGTGATGGAGGAGGTCAGGGTGGACTCTATGTTGTCAGCGTAGAAGTGCACCATCATAGTTTTTGGCAGGTTGAACTTTTTCAGTCTATCTTCTGTTGTGCTTTTTTGTGAGGGTGCTGAAGTCCTGGGCACTGAGCTCCAGGTTGTTCTGGCAGCACCATAACACCAGATGGTCACTATCCAGCCTGTAAGCAGACTCAATTTCATTTTAAATTAATCCAATGAGGGTGGTGTCATCTGCAAACTTTAAGAGCTTGACTGAGTTGTGACTGGATGTGCAGCTGTTGGTGTACAGGGAGAAGAGTAGAGATGATAGGATGTAGACAAGAGGATAACTGGTGCTGATGGTCAGGGGATCAGAAGTGTTTTCCCAGCCTCACATGCTGCCTTTTGTTGGACAGGAAGTCTGTGATCCACCTACATGTTGATTCAGGCACTCCAAGTTGGGAGAGCTTGTCCTGGAGCAGGTCCGGAATGACGGTGTTGAATGTAGAGCTGACGTCCATAACAGGATTTTGCCGTAGGTTCCAAGGGAGTCTAGGTGCTGGAGGATGAAGTTTAGAGCCATGTTTGCCACGTCCTCCACAAACCTGTTGGCTCTGTAGACAAACTGCAGCAGGTCAAGATGCATGTCATTGAGGGTTTTAAGGTGTTACAGGAGGGTGCCACAAGATCGGGCCCCGCTGACTTGCGTAAGTTGTATCCTTTAAAAATTCTATGGATGTCACTCTCCCAGACAGTGACTGGAACTGTAGTGGCAGGGATGGGGGTGGGGGGATGGTTGATTCTGTAGTGTCCTCAACAATGGGGGGCTGGAGGACTGAGCCAGTTGGCTGCTGTAGGTGGCTGGACACAAAGTCAGGTGGAATGTTATCAGGACTGTCCCTTTGTCTTTCAATTCTGCAGTAGAACTAATTCAAGTCCCTGGTTGTTGATGGAGTGGGGGGGTTTTGGCTTGTAGATGGTGATCTGTTATAGGTCTCTCCAAACAGCAGCAAGTTAATTTGCTGAAAACTGTTGTTTTAGTTTCTCTGCATATGTGGCCATGGCTTCCTTAACTGTCTTTCCAAAGGTGTATTTGGCCATTCTGTAGCCATCTCTGTCCCCCCTCCTGAACGCTTCCTCTTTTGCCAAACGCAGATGTCTGTGCTTAGCCGTGAACCAGTGTTGTTGTAGGTCACCCTGGTCCTTGTAGGAACACATCTGTCCTCACAGAAACTGATGTAAGACATTACAGCGTCTGTATATTTATCTAGACTGTTAGTTGCAGACCTAAAATTTTCCCAATCAGTGCAGTCCAGACACGCACGCAGAGACTCTGTTGCATCGAAGTTTTAGATTTTGCCTGTATGTGGGTATTAGGAGGACAATGATGTCAAATTTGTAGTGGTCTATTAATTTTTTCCAGAGCTGTATGTCGAGCATAATATTAAGCAATATGTTGTCTGATTATTGGATGTGATTTCTGATGTTTTTCAGTGCCCAGACAACCTGCATTCTATCTGAATTCTATCTGCCAACTGTTAAGAATGAGATTCTATATAATCATGTTTAAACACAGTTTTAACTGTTTAGAATGGTATTACTAGATGAGAGTATTATACACCTAGGATTTGGGGCCTGTTAGGCTGTCTGAGTGCAGAAAGGGAGACAGATTCAAGGCCAAGCAGTGAGGTTGCAGAAAGGCTTGTTATTGTATGAATTTGAGCAGGGGGTTTTCCTTTAGTTAGGGGGTGTAACATCCGGCTCATGGAGGGCCGGGTATGGACTTCCTTTTCAGTTATTCTTTAGTGTCTCTTGTGTATATGTCTTGTTCTTAGTGTATTCAGTGCTGTACACGGTGGTTTAGTAGTTTGGTTATTTCCTCATGTGTCCTTATAGTTACTGCCCTGTGTGTTTTGTTTAGATTCCTCTCTGGTGTGTCCTGTGTTCAGTGTTCTAGTTTCTCCCTCCTGTGTATTGTTATGTATTGGTTCCCCCTAGTGTCGCTTTTGTGATATGTCTGTTGATAGATCCTTTCTGTGTTGTATACTGTCGTCGCCATGGTTTCCCTCTGTGTTGATTACGTCCCAGGTGTCTGTCATTATTCCTCATTTGTTATTTAGTTTGTGTGTTTGCTTCTCTCCCTTGTTGGTCAATTTTTCTGTTCGTGTGTCCATGTAGTAGTGTGGTCATGTTCCGTGTTCTATTATATTCGCATCTATTTCAGCCCCTCGCGGCAGTTTTGCTTTTTGAGTGTTTTCATTAATAAACGTTATTGTTTGGAAGTGCTTCGCGATTGACTCTCTCTACAACACTATGGAATACCGTGACAGGGGGGCAGTAGCTGAGTCACTATGACAACAGTTGACTGAGACAGAGAGGGACCATCAAAGTAATGTTCTTATATTATAACATCAGAATAAGCTTATAGCTTATGACTTATAGCTTATAGCTCTGTTATATATTAGACTGCTTATAAGTATGATCTATTGTATATTAGACTGTAATACCATTACATATCTAATACATAGTGCATACCATTCAGAATAATAGGACATATTACTGACAGGACACATATAAGGGTTGCTGAGTTATTTGAGAATAACAACTAGCAAGGCCACTTGATAAGATGCTTGACATAAGTTAAGGTGACCTGCTGTTGATGCTCATGTGAGACATAGATAAGGGTCTTCTTCTAAAAGATACAGTATGTGAACAACAACCCTAAGGCTATATAAACCAGTTTCAATTGTTCTTCGGGGCTTCTTCTAAGCCTGTCTTCTGGTTCATTGTCGTGAGATGTCCCTGTTCCAGGCAAGATGTTACTTTATTAAAGATTCTATGCTGTACACACAACCTGACTCCATCTGAAACCATAATTTCAACAAAGATCCTGTTAAGCTGTAAAATAACCATCTATTTACACAACTCTCAGCTAACATCACAGTCAGGTACCGCGTCTCGTCTAAAATCGTCACATCCGCAACTAACATGGCTGCGCTCGTAACGGCAAAGTCGACGACTCAAATCAGATCTTCACAAACCAATGGTTGATCTCACACATGTTAAGTCCAGTACTATATACTGTATGGTCTATGTGCTAAACTAGTCTAGGTGTGTGTTGTTTCCATGTCCTGGCAGGCGTAGGTGTTTTTATTTTTATCAGAAACTATTTAAGTTAACCTCAAACCTACAACACCTTAGACATACAATGGTAAGTCAAAATTATTTTACTATATCTGAGCAGTTTAAAAAAGGTGAACATCAAAGGTGTATTAAGAACAACAGTGCAAACTGACAATGTCAAAGGTGAAAACCAGGCAAACAGCATTTTAAATTTGAACTAGCGATCAGATAGTGATCTAATCTTCTTTTTGTTGCTTCAAAATTCATCCATGTTTTCTTCAATCCAGGTTCCAGTCTCGGGCAATTGATTTAAACCACAGCGTAAGGGCAATGTCTCTGCTATAAAACTGGGACAGCACCTGGTTAATGTTGTGAAGAATGCTGGCTTTCGCTTCTCCAACCTGAATGTAGTTATTGCTGTGCTCAATGTACCGGTAACTGCCCCTTCTCTTGCAAATGGTCTGGCGGTCAGACACAGGCTCTGCTCACTGGTGCTGGTACTCTGTAAAGCTCTAGGTGAGGATGTCCTAGGGAGGCTCTGCTGACTTTAGCTGGGACCGTGTTGTTTTGGAGGCTGATCCCAGGGCTTAGACATAGATGAAACGTGTCCCACATGGTTGGCTATAGCTGTCCTCATCAACAGTAACCTAAAGAAGAGAAAAAAGGATTTAATAACAAGTGCACTATTTGCCGTTAAGTAAACTGGATCTTAAAGACTGTGGGAGAAGTGCAATGTTAAACATGTACATCTCTGGTGTCTGTGTGAATTCTTCATAAATGGAAATGGTAGATAAATCTGACGTTTAAGTGCATGGGAGTCCATATTGTAGAGAGAGGCTCTGTGTCTAATATGGGGAGCCAGAAAATCAGTCTCTGAAGAATCCAGATATTTCTTTTCTGAGGGTGCTGCCTTTTTTGCATTGTTGAACTGGGCCCTCAGTGTCTTCCAGCTGGCCTGAAGCTCCCCACTAAATTATCAGTTACAGCATAGAGTTGCAGTAAATAAGCAATATATGGACAACTCATAGTGAATGTAATAACTTCCCTAAATACAGATCACGACTGAAAAAAAGTATAATTTGAGGTAGACAAGATAGAAACGATTCTCACACTGTCATTTTGACCATTCAGTATTCTGTTACCACTCCTTGACAGCCACACACTAGTTTTTCGATGCCAATTACGGATTAGCTGGCCAATTATCATGTAGAAATTTTAAACGAGTAGTAATAAAAAAATTGCATCAAGTCTCCTTTCTGTATTATTAATCAGCCTTCTTTCCCCACGTGATATTTAATAAGCTAATGGAGATAACGTTTTTAAAATACAAATTACAGAGTAGCTGGCCAATAATCATTTTAAAATTTAAAAGGAGTAGTATTAAAAAAATCGCGTCAAGTCTCCTTTTGTATTATTAATCAGCCTTCCCTCCCCAAGTGATATTTATCTAGCTAATGTAGATAACATTACCTAGCTATTGACAAAGCTGCATAGCAAGCTAACTTTGTAAATTAAAACTAATGTCCAGATGACGTCCAATCCACTGTCAAAGAACTCGTTTGATAAACAGTTATTTCACGTCACATCGTTGTAGCTACTGGAAAAAACGGAAAAACACATTCCTCTTTTCTTCTTCTTCCGTTTCTAGATGTTCGTTCTCCTCCTGGTCCTTCTTCTCTCAATTTTGTTGACTCCTCCCCCCATGTCCTGATTGGCTCAGAGTTAGCAACTAGCATCTGGAATCTCATAGCGATTCAACATGTTGAATCAGCAGACATCACTAGACGCTAGTTGCTATCAGTGGGTGGTGTAGATTATCAGAGCAGGCAGTGAGATAGTGATTGGAGGTAAACTGGTCGCAAACCCTGAAATTGCTAGCAATCGCTACAGTGAGCCGCAGCAGTTATGTTACCTTTGTTAAAGTCATCAATAACAATAACTAAGGAGTCCATGTATGACCGCTCCACTCCGAGTATCTGGTCGGCTATCAACCGTTGTGCGTTATGCACGTTGGCACTCGGTGGAATGTAAACACCAACCAGAATAAATTTTGTAAGTTCCCGTGGGCTGTAGAAGAGCTTGCAGTTAATAAAACATGATTCCAGATCAGGAGAACAGTAGGATCACTGATATGTTGGTTCCCCAGCCATTGTTAATGTAGAAACATATTCCTCCTGTTGTCATTTTGCCTGAGAGATATTTGTCTCAGTCCGTGCAAAAGACTGTAAAACCAGGCAACTGAATTGCAGAGTACGGTATAGCTCCACACAGCCACGTTTCTGTGAAACACAGAGCAGAAGACAGGAAGAGGTCTCTGTTTTCCCAAACAACAAATGAAATTTGTCCAGTTTAGTGAAGGCAAGTTTACTAGAAATATTCTAGGGATTGGAGTGCGTCGTCCGCATTGCCTTGAGCGTACCAGCACCCCAGGTATTTTTCCCTCTTCTGTTGTAGTGGAAGTAGAAAATGTTTACAGGACAGAAATGCAGATATTAAGAGCTGGCTGGCTACCCCACACCTATCTGTCCCGGAGTTGCTTCCTTAAAGACGCAAATACAGAGGATGAAGGTAGGTGCCAAGTATTACCCCTCTCACTGGACCACACAGCAGAATGTAAAGACCAACTGAACACCTAATGTAAAACACCAGCCAATGGACCAAATAGTATGATATTTGATGTTTTCCTGACCGTCCCATAAAGGGAGAATTTGGTATACACGTACCACTGTGTTGCACATGTCATGTTTCTCTTTACAGATAACTTACAGTTGGCTGGCCAGAATATGTAGGAAGGTTCCACAGAGTCAAATGTATGTTTCCCACCCTGGGGTGGGACATTTCAATTTCATGTAAATGTACACAGCCAGTTCCTTTGTACTCAATGTCGGTCTTTTGTACTGATTTTATCTTTGACCTAAAGTCTGTGAATAATGTAATCAATGTAAATCCATCAATAGAGGTCCTTTGTTTCCACTTTTGATGGCCAGTGAAACGTGATTCCCATTGGGGTTGAGCGGGAAGGGGGGAGCACTTTTTCAGGAAGGATATAAAGTCTATGTTTAACTAAATTCGAGGAGTCAATCGTAACCGATACTACTGGCATATGTTTCGTTGCCATAGTCCTGTGTGTTAGAGTAGATTAATTACATTTAAACTGTATAGTCTTGGCTTAGAGGGGGTTTAGGATTTTAGGACGACATGTATTAATATTCTTGGTATTGTAACTTGTGTAACTCCGGTTAAGGAGTTGTATTTTGTGACTTTAATTGGAATTAAATATTATTGCTTTAAACCGAGCTTTGTATGCGACATTCCAAGTTAATTCCTAATATCTCCGGTGGAGTTATCTGGAAATCATTGTTAGCCTATTCTCTGCCTGCTCTTAGTTTCTGCTATTATCACACACTTTGCTAGCAAGCTAATTCGTTAACGTGTAATCACTAAGACGTAAATATTTCTGCAGCGTGGCCCGCAGCTGGCTCATTTAGGAACTCGTTTGGGCAATTTGGCCCAGTAGTAAGTTCAGGTCATTTGAGGGCATTCCTTTCTGCTACACCCCATTAAACGATTCAGCTTTCAGAAGCATATCTGCAACGTAGGGGTGAGGTGATGCACCATATGGAGTCTACATTCCATTGAAGTTGCCAAAAAACTTGGGAATAAATCCACAGGAGTTGATACCCTGATGTTCATAATCTCTTCTCTTGACAAAAAAACAATCAGAAAATTGTCACAGAGAACTAATTTAACAGACAAAATAAGACAAAACGTTGCGCACCAATGTATCGAGGCGACCGTCTGCAGCGTCATCGTTACATTACTATGTAATTTTTTTACTTACATTTAAGACATTTAGCAGATGCTCTTATCCAGAGCAATTTACAGTACAAGGTCATACCCCTGGATTACATTAGGGTTAAGTGCCTTGCCCGAAGCCACAACAACATTTGCCACATTCGGGAATAGAACCGGCAACCTTCCGACTACAAGTCTGACTCCCTAACCACTGTAGCACATAAAAATGTACACTCATTTCAAATTTACTGAGTAAAAGTAAAAGTACATTTTGGGAAGTCCCTACTGAAGACCAATATTATCAGGTAAAGAGTGTTTGTATCTTACCGGTGACCATGATTTATATTCTTTTTACTCTTTCTACTTGTTTTATAGGTCAATGTTAAGATATGAACACCCTTTACCTGATAATTTTGGTCTTCAGTAGGGACTTCCCAAAACATGTGAACTCAGAGTTACTCAGAAAAGTACTTTAAATCAGTACTTTTGCCACCTCTGCAAAAATCTGGGACCGTCGACAGTTGACCACTGTAATATCAACTTTTCATTTAATAACATTTATTTAGCGTTTGGGCACTGTAAACACAAATTTACTGTAACAAGTTCAATTTTCCCCCATTCATCCATTATGCATTTTCTCAGCTGCGCAACTGCCTTTTTTGTGGTTCATAATGCGCCACACATTCTCAATCAGAGACAGGTCAGGAATGCAGCCAGGCCAAGCTACCACCCACGCTATCTGCTTATGCAAACATGCTCTTGTAATCCAGGCAGAATGTGTTTTGGCATTGTCCTGCTGGAAAATACAGAGATATACCTGGAAACGACATCTGTATGGCCGCTCCAATATTTGTACATATCTTTCTGCATTAATGGTGCCCTCACAGATGTGTGAGTTGGGGCTGGAATTTTTCTTTAAGGTCTAAAGCGGTTGAAGTCTGCCTGGCACTATGTTGATATTTTTGCCTCTGAAAGGGTCATACTTTGTCCCACGGTGAAGTGCATTCATTTTGGATTCAGAAGACTCTAGGCTAGTTAGTTTCTAGCCAACGATTCGAGAGATATGACACTTTGACTCTCAAGCGTCTATCGACTTTGAAGGGTTGATTTTTTGGTTCTTGGTATTGAATGTAGTTAATTTACTTGATATACATATATTAGCTCAGTAAAAATGTTGATCCCTTTACTGGACGTAAAAAAAAGGTAACGGCAAGCAAACAGGAATACAAAATGTTCTACATGCATTGAATGTACTGAAATTGTTAATATTAGCTAGCAAAATTATAACTAATGTAGGTTTGGTTATCAAAATTAAATTTGTGAAAATTAGTATGTAATGATGATATAACAGTAATTACTCCAGGGGAATGTATAGAATTTACCTCAAAATACTGTGACAATTCCACAATGTCACAATAGATGGTGGTTGTGTAGAGGAGAAGAACAGAGACCAAAGCAGGGAGGAGCATTATTGGTGTTTTAATGAATGGATAATGGAGAGGAATGGACTCTACTGGAACAGCTGATTATAAATTGTTCATCAGAACTGCACAACATCTACATAATAGTACTATGCGCTTAACCGTGGCATAGGATAAGCCTGGTTCTAACAATGACACATACGTACGGCACATAACGAGGTAAAGGCTCAATCAAATATGTACGCTCTTACGATAAATAAACAGCACAACACAGCAAATCTTAAATTCCCTCTCTACATCTCCTTTCCTCCATGACAGGAGTTGACTAACAATAACACGTGCCGACCACCCAGAATGCTGGGATTAAATATGCATCTTGATTATTCATTACGCACTGGTGTGGGTATTTACCCCATGCATCATTCATGGGAAATGAATAACCAAGGTCCTACCACTCTCCCAGCGCCCAGAGGTCGGCGCAGACCCAAAACATACAAAAACACAGTATAAATAATACTAAATACATATAACAAATATGCCAGGAAACATAAGTCCTTACATGTCGGGACACACAACCCATTAACAAAGGGGCTTAATACAAATGATGTTTTAGTAACTAATATTATGTGGGTTACATGTAGATAGTCTCTCCTTTGACAAATCAAAAATTGTCATACCTGGATGGAACTCGCCACAGGATGGCTTAGCTTATCTTGTGGCCAGACATTACCTAAATCATTCCATTGTCTTTGTCTTTGTGAACACACCAGATACACACAGCTGATCCCTTTTTAGTAATCAGTGTTTGTATATATGTACCCCTCTGCTTATTTCATGTTGTGCGTTATTGTTTCCTGTTCCTGTCTGGGTGTTATTGTTACCCTGTGGCGTTTGAGGAGAGGAGCTGAAGAAACTATACATGTATTGTCAAGATTGTCTTCACCACATTAAATGTCGTAGGTATTTATATATTTGAGATGTAGATCCAGGCATACGCTCTGTACTAGTCATTGTGCCTATGCCAGGTATTGTATAGTAGTCTAGTATATTGGTTGTGCAGATCTGTCTCTTTTTGTTTTAATCACTCCTCTAAGAAGAAAGTTATATGTGTATATGTTAATCGCTGTCGACAAATAAAACATGAAGACAGTATGACTCCTGCATCCCGTCTCCTGACTACTCCACCAACAGCTCAAACTGTGACATAAGTATGTGTTGGTGTTTCTCAAGGTTCCGTATTGTAACCAGTTTTGTTTTGCCTATATATTTATGCTGCCTTTTTCAGATGTATTTTTTAATACTATTCAGCGGTTCAATTTGATGAAACATTGTGAAGGCCCAATATTGCACACTGTAAGCCTATTTTTCAAAAAGAGGTTTTCAACAAATACTAAAAAAAGGCATGTTTAACTGCTAGATTATAAAATGTCAGTCTCTGAAGAAACACCAAATATCTGCCTTGTGAAAAATATCCTTGTTTCAATATGTTTTGGGGTCATTGTCTTCATCAGAGACGGAGCTAAAGTGTACAATGGATGTGATGGGTGCGTGGCAGCCAATAACACAGGCCCACAAAAACATTTGTCACGTCATTTACAAAAAAACATAATGAACCCAATAAAGCCAACAGACAGTATCAACATTCAAACTATAATTTTTAACAACTAAGCTTTGCTAAGCAACAGCTGTCTAACAAATGCTTGAATTAGATGGCAGATTTTCTTTTATTCCATCAAGTTTAGTTTTTCAATGACAGGATGCCATGTTGAAACAACATTACCCAGAGACCTTCCGTATTTTGAGTTGAAACTCAGTGTTATTTAATGTCTATGCAACCGTTTTATCAATAATCTTGTTTCCTTTACACCATGTTTCCTCCTTCATTTTTTAAATACAAACTTCACGACACAAGTTAGGGGTGGCTTGTTAACAATGATAGTGTTATAAACTTAATTTTGTTTACTCGTTACTGGGAAATGGAAAAGTGTGTTGTTTCCCTGGTATACACTCGCCTTTAAACAAGTTTGCATACAGTATTTTATTTCTTCAGTCTTTTGGATTAGATTTGTAAAATGGGTGGCCTGAGTCTGTGGTCACTTAATATTGCATTTCCGTGCTTCCAAATGGCCCTGTCCCCCCCCCCCGTAACTGTTCCCCATGTTGTTGCTTTAACTTATACAAGCCATACCATCTTGCTAGCTCCAATTGAAATGAAAAAATGCACACTATATTAATATCTACACCCATCCCATACTGAACAGAACATCCCACCCTTCAAGCCTAACACCCCCCAGCCCCCTCACCAAAACCCAACCTGTCCCACACCCACATATCATTCCAAAACTATACACAACACAACATACAACAAAAGCATAAAACAAATAATGAAACAATAAAAACACCCACAAACAGACCAGTAAAAACACACAGAAATTATATAAAGAATAGTATAAGTAAACACATCAAAACAGAATAACCTAGGCTATCAACTGATTGGGACTAATCTGGGAGTCTCTGATTCTGTCAAAATAGGAAATAAAAGGTTGCTACCTACTGCAACATTTCTTTGTGGAGCCCCGAAGAGAATAATCAGAGTCTGATTATTAAAAATATTATGCCACGTTCATCCAAATATATACACATACAATATATGCTAGATCAGGGCTCCCTGACCAATATTCGGTCAACGATTATTTTAAATGTTATGTCGCGTTCATCCAAGTATAGAGAAGACGTCACTGTGGTGAAATTTGGATAGAGTTTGAAATAAAAAAACGGATGGAGAAGTTGTTTTTAGTGTCTGTCATGTGGGAAACATTATCCTGTCAAGATGTTTTGCCACCTCTCTTATGGGTTGTTTTGCCAGTTGCCACATACCTGTGTTGGTGGGGAACTAGGAAGTACAGACATTATTTATTTGCTAATCTGTTAGTTTATCACATGCCACGTTCAACTTACAGTAGTAGCAAAAAGATATTTTGGACTTAAGACCAGCATTTGAATTTGGCAATATTAAAATACTCTGGATGAATGGTATATTGTGTTACCCAAGCTGGTAACCGGTAGTTAATTTTGGCACCTTCAATTTTTTGAGGGGTTTTGGGGGAGGGGCGTGGCATTTTTATTAAATGTAATTCCTGCTGTTCTATTGCATTGTCATCATGTTACTTGTGTAGCAATAATTCGAGGTTCTTTAACATTCAAACATTTCTAAGTTAGATTTATTACCCCTATATTACTAGAAGTTATAAGCATTGTTAATATTAAAAATAAAATATTTTAAAGTCCTTATAAATGTAAACATCGATGTAATATTTAATATGCATTGTACAAATGTAACATACAGTAATGAAAAGGAATGACATTTACTCTATAGCAGGCATGTCCAAACCTGGTCCTAGAGAGCTACTGTCCTTATTGTTTTCACTCCAACCTTAATCTAGCACACCTGATTCTAACAATCAGCTGGTTGATAAACTGAATGAGGTGACATGTGCAGACAAACTCTCTCCATGACCAGGTTTGAAGATTAATTAATTGAGGAGGATGAGCTCATATTAATGTCTGGACTGGAGTAAATGGAATGGAGTTAAGCAAATTAAACCCTTTATGCGATACATCTTGATTTCTTCCATTTCAACTTTTAATATGAGTCCACGGTCCTCAATTAATTTTCCCCTGCCTCTACTGAATCTCACTAATGAATTAGTTCAAAACCGAAGTCATGTGGATATCCAGGTATATATTAAAATGTGTTTTGACACATGGTTTAAATTAAGAACTAGACATTCCTTCCTAGTACAGACCAATTTACACAAACACAATATTATGTATATCAAGCAGCACAAGTAGATACCTACATATGTCATAAATCTCCATATCGAAATTTTTTATAATCTGTAGTATCTTCATTTTGAAACAATTACAGATGCAATATTTCCAGAATATTTCTTAGACTCTTCAATGAATTGCTATCAAAATGCAAAAAGTAATTTAAATCTGGTTAGTCTTTCCTACCAAAGGCATTGTCCAGAGAAACTGCATCACACCTATGGAAATATTGTGTGTAGTGTGTAAGTGTAGTACAAATTGACCCCTAATGCATTAAACTAATGGACTGTTTACTTGTAATTATTTAGTTAATACTTCAAAGAGACATAGTTGGTTCTGGACAAATAAAATTAAAAAAAGATTAATATAAGTATTTTAATAACAAATAATCCTGTATACACATGCAGTTTTTATTTATATTTGTATATTAATTTACATTTAAATGAATGAAAAAATGTCAAAAATCGTCATAACAATACTTAAAGACATGGAACACAATACAGAGTGGTTCTTAGCCAAGCATTTGTGACAGGACTGGTAAGTAGCTAATTTCCTTGTTCTCAGAATGGAAACAACATGGCCATACCAGACCACACTAGAGACAGAGGGCCTCAGTCACACTCCCTTAATTGGTCACTTGACAGCCATAAAACATAATTCCTCATGGTACTATTAATGTCTAGCTGTTCATTTTTCGCACCCATATGACATACATACATTGTGTCTTACACCCTCTTTCGTCAAACCACACAATGCACTGACACAACCTACTCCCAAACTTGGCCACATGCTTCTCTGACACTCAGTTAGACACTAGAGATAAATAGAGAGACAATGGCTGGAAATGAAGGAAAGACAACAGTTTTCTTATTTTTTTCCTTTTTGCTGATTACACAAAGAATGTCTGGATTTCAGCTTGGAAGCACACCCAGTGCCAATGGGCCATAAATCAAATCGGATATAGTTCCCAGGGTAAAAAAAACAAAGTTTTACACTGCACATCTTTCTACTCCCAGTTCGCATCCCAGTCTCGAAGTTTGTTCAAAAGGAATGATCCTCCTTTTTGCAATGATTTAGCAAACTACTTAACTAGAACAGCTCAAAATCATTGTGCCGGTCATGTATCCGACACAACACTCTTTAAAAACACCTTCTCAGCTCATTCAATAATTCCCATCTCAGCGACCGTAAGTGTTCAGAATTTCACACAGTGACATCAATGCAACATTTTAGAAACTCTTAACTGTTAGTTTAGAATCGAGTTGATTGGAGAATAAAACTGGACAAATAACGATCAGGAAATCAATGGAATGTCTCTAGCTGTAGTTTCAAAAATATTGCGTTGACGTAAATCAGTGACTATTTTGTTGGAAACATGACCGACACAAGAATTGAGCTTTTAAGGGCTCTGGAGTGTTCCTTTAACTATTCTTGGAGTTGCAAGAGCAGAACTGTAGTTGCGAGAATAATCCATGTGTCGCACGAGCAGAAACCTTCTGTCACGCGTGCATCCGCTACATTGCGCATGTACAGCAAGAGTGTTGTGTGGAAATTGCAATTAAGACATTGCATGTATAACTTTGAGCAAGCCAAAATGATGTTTCAAGCAGTAAATTAGGATATATTTTTCACACACTAAAAGTATTCATCAAAATAAAGACTCTGACCATTGCCCACACGTGAATGCCTACTCTCAGGCAAGTTTCCAATCCACTCGCAATGTCAGCTTTGGTCTCTCAGAATTGTATATATTTTTATATATATTATATTTTTTGAAACATCACTTCAAACATTTATCCAATGAAATACATTGGATTATTACATTGAATGCAATTGGTCAGCTTTATTTGTTAAAAATCCACTGATTGGATCTGGCACATATCGACAAGCACAAAAAAATCCATCATGATGGATGTTAATCCAAATCTCCAGTTTTTTTATTACATCCTGTAAATTTTATTACATCCAAAAAACTATTAATTTGGTTATATTTTTATTGACCATGGTGTAAATTATTACAAGCAGTATACTTTCACTTCTTAATCATGTAATAACAAAAGTTAATGAATTCTTTTAACTTGTTTATGTAATTTACAGTAAACCATCAACTGTCTGTACCTCATTTACACTTGGATCTGCCATCGCTTTTTCAATCGACGCCATCCCGCAGTGAAGTATTATATATTGCAAAAACATATATTTTACAAACAAATATATGTATTATATTGCCATATGTTTCATACATATATTTACATATTCGATATTGGCCGTTTCACATATGTTGTAATATGTCTAAAATACATGTAATTATATTGACAAAATTATAGGTGTTAAGTTTATCCTTTATTTTACCAGTCAAGTTGATTGAGAACACTCTCATTTGCAGCAACCGCCTGGGGAGAAGGGGGGGAGGGGAGAATGAATGAGCCAATTGAGAGATAGGGATGATTAGGTTGTCATGTATAGAGGACTAAATGTGCCATATTCAATAAATAAATAAATAAAAGAATAAATAAATAAAAGAATAAATAAAAGAATAAATAAATAAAAGAATAACTAAAAGAATAAATAAATATATAAAATAATTAATATATAAATGAATAAATAAATAAAAGAATGAATAAATAAAAGAATGAATCAATAAGTAGAGAAAGAAAGCCTTACCCTCTAATTCTATTTGTATTTCCATGATCTTATAGACACAATCCAAATTCGAATACAATTGCTATTGCTTTTGCTTTTACTAGGTGTATGTGCATGGTAAAAGCAAAAACAATAGGTGGGTTAATCCAAATTCAAATACAGCTGCTATTGCTTTTGATTTTACCATATGGAAGTGCATGGTAAAAGCAAAAACAATAGGTGGGTTAATCCAAATTCAAATACAGCTGCTATTGCTTTTGATTTTACCATGTGTATGTGCATGGTAAAAGCAAAAACAATAAGAGTTTTAATCCAAATTCAAATATAGTTGCTATTGCTTTTGCTTTTACCATGTGTATGTGCATGGTAAAAGCAAAAGCAATAGGGGGGTTGGACTTTAAGTTAGGAGGAATTGTTCCGATTGGACTGCGGTGGTGTACACTGAGAAAACATTGATTGGACATTTCAGCTGTCAATCAACTAGCAAGTAGTTGTATTTTCCGTGTCCACTAAATTATTAAAAAATAGCGATTCTGTTTTGATTTACTTGTTAATGCATTACAGCATTGGCACTGGTACAGGTTTTGAAAATGTTTGTTATAATAATATCACAGTAAATATGATGCTCTAGACGAGTGCACGCCATCATAGTGAAGGGACGGACCGAGTTCAATGTACGTCGCGGTG
>JACXGM010023336.1:0-16263 GCA_016801145.1 Umbra pygmaea
GATGGCAAATGCTAGACGTCTCTCGTCCCACATGTCTCAGTCAGACATCAAATAAGTAAAATATTGCCTTTATAGACATAGTGTTTAGTACTTATTCAAACATCAAGATCTTTGTTTACCTTTGCAAAACTTCGATCAGCTGCCTGCTGATGTGCGGCTGCTGGGGAACTGTAGTGCATTCAGTCAAGATAGAGGGGGCCGAGTTATCAGGTTTACTGACAGTTTTAGGAGCGAACAAGATTTACACAAGCTCTTTTTAAGAAATTCCATTGGCTAAATATTAGTAAAACAGACAGAAAAACGTAAAGGCTGACCAATAGCATTGATTTATTGAAGAAGAAAAAAAACACCACCACCCAAAAAAAGGGCACTTCGGACAAAAAGGGCATGTGCTCTGCACAGGTTGAGCCCTACCTGTGCACGTGCCTGCCTACATGCATTGAAGCTACTGCCATGTGATTGGTTGAGTAGATAATTGCATTAATGAGAAATTGACCGGGTGTTCCTAATAATCCTTTAGGTGAGTGTACATATACCATATTGAAATTACTTTTTTTGCAGTGTGATAAGAATCAGACGGCTTGGCGACATGTGCTTGAAACAAAAATGTGAGCACCCTCAAGCATCCAGAACCAGTTAAAGAGTTACCGACAAGACAGGCTCAGGGGGAATTCTAAATGATCAACTGGGAAATTCACACAAATGCTATAAATAAAGTTTATGTTATGGTAACAGATGACGAACACTTTCTAGGTCCTAGGGAGCACCTGCTTGTCTATCTGTGTAACTTTACCTTAACACAATCGCTGAACTGGTTGCACGTATACACTGTTGCTCACAAGTTGATTGGGTCTGTTCCTGCAGATTGTGTTTCCGTGAGTTACAGTCATGAGGTAATTTTTTGTGTGATTGCACGGACACCCATGCTATCTAAGCAGGCTAGGAAAATATTCACTGTCAAAATGATAATACTCCAGGAACTGTACAACACTGGTGAAAGATATAGTGGTAAACCACATTGGTTGATTTGGTTGAGTGAATATCCTGTTGGCTGAGTTTCTAAACGTAATGAGTAGTAAACCACATTCACACTCAAATATATATGTAAGTTTGAATGGAATACATTTTACTTAAAATAGAGTGGGACAAAATGTTATCTAGTGGGAGTAAAATTTACTCTGTAGTTTTTACTGTGTAGTAAATATGTATATACAGTATACACATACAGTACATTATGCAGACACATTCAGAAGATTGTTGACATTTTAAAATGTCACGGAGTCACGACTCCGACTGGTTTGGTAGACGTGGCATGATATTGAACTATGAGGGGAATGTATAGTGTTTACTTGTATGTGCGTGTAATTACTGTTGTGCCCGATGTAATGGGTGTGTATGGTTTGGCGTACGGTCTTCCGGACACCATGTTATATAGCCGTGTTAACAGGGGAGATCCGCTACACCAGTTAAGGTTTGGATTCACGGCTATATAATCATTGGTGTCTGAGAAGGCGGTGCGCATCATTATTAGAGTGAGTCCCCTGTAGTTATCAACAAATACCTATTGTCTTTTGCCACTGTATTGTAGGTTCTATTTCGGAGTGTAGTCGAGTCAAGCGTACTCTCTGTCCATGTAGGAATCTATGCTGCGGTCAAGAGCATTGTAGGCTTCGTAGATATACGTTGTGGATCTCCTAGTACTACTCTATGGTCAGTAGTTCCTCCCATGCTGCGATATATGTTATTATTTGAAGTGGTCCCTATTACATTGAAGAACCCTCCTCCATGCAATCTGGTCTCCATTCCTCACACATCAACACAACCATGACGTGGTATCAGTCATGCTGTTCTGAATGTATTATTTCACCTCTTAAATTACTGTATAATATTATTTTCTTCATTCACACTGCTCATTTATAATACACTTGGTGGTGAAACATAGAAAACAGGATAAATTACGACATAGATTAGATACATTATACTCCACGCTAATTCTTCACAAAAACTGACATGAATATTGGAATCCTTGTATTTAATACTTAACGAAAGGCTTAGATGTACTGTATATGGTTAGTGAGACATTTGTGCGTGGATCTAGAAGAATTGTTTGGATGCCAGTAATTGTCCTGCTGGAACATCCAATTGAGTTTTATCTACATAAAACTAGATGTACTGTATTTCTCTAAAATTTCCTGCCACTTGTTTTCATGGGGCCATACATTCTCAAATGATTCCCAGGGACAATGGAAGCAACAATGTCCCTTTTTTATCATCAAGAACATAATTTGCCAGCATACTGTTCTTATCGTGGGAAGTTATTACACAAAACCCACCTCTGATGATTTTTATGGGAATAGAGATCTTCATATAACATCATATCCAAGTAGCTTATTTTGGCATTGAGATGGTATGTCAATATGGTTTTGGAGACCCTAAGATTCAATGAATGTCACATTTGCAATTCTTTAATTGTGACCTAAAACAATTGATTACTACGGTGGCCCTGAGAGGCCACAACACACAACAAAAAGACAACACATGCAAATAGCCCACAACACGCAACATAAAGACAACACGTGCAAATAGCACACAACACGCAACATAAAGACAACACGTGCAAATAGCCCACAACACGCAACATAAAGACAACGCATGCAAATAGCCCACAACACGCAACATAAAGACAACACGTGCAAATAGCCCACAACACGCAACATAAAGACAACATGTGCAAATAGCCCACAACACGCAACATAAAGACAACACGTGCAAATAGCCCACAACACGCAACATAAAGACAACACATGCAAATAGCTCACAACACAACGGAAGTGTGCCCACAACACAACGGAAGTGTTTCCAGGGGACACGTTTAAGTGATGCACACGTGGGTGCAGATGGTTGAGGAATTGGTAGAATTAAGGAGAACAGATGGTAGAATTAACGAATACAGCTACCACAACGTCAAGTTTAGACACACGAAACGAAAAGTTAAATTAAGGAAAAGTTTGTGGTTAATCATAGCTGCCAACTCTCACGCAGTGCCTGTGAGACACACGCATTTCATTAGTTTCATATTGGCGGGTGAAACCCAAAAAATGTGTGTCTCACGGGCACTGCGTGAGTATTGGCAGCTATGTTGCATGAAAATACACCCGGGGAATGAACACGCGTTTCCTGGTTTAGAGTATTACATTTATATTCTTATATTAGCCTAGGTTTGGCGAGAATTAACGTTACATCCGCTGCGGATTGAACTGCGGTCATGTTTGCTTTATAGCTATTAGAGATTGGGAATTTCAACGTACCTCCTCAACGAAACATGCCAGAAAGACAAATATTATATTCTATGAATCTGCTATCGTTTGCAAACAAGCAACACTCATTGCTTTCCCATATCGGTATCATAATTATGTTTGAAAAGTGAAAAATAAGTAAATCTTTGTTTTGTTCCATTGCAGCGTTTAAGGGACCGTCTTAAAAGTGCAATTTAAACTTTTGGTTGCTAATGAAAAATTCTCAATAGCTCTGGCCCAATATGATTGTTTTTCAATGAATCCAACTGGTACAAGTTTAGTGACCTCTGCCCTGTTTAGTGACCTCCATCTGGTGTATTTTCATACAACATAGCTGCCAATACTCACGCAGTGCCCATGAGACGCAAACTTTTTTTTGGTTTCACACGCCAATATGAAACCAATCAAATGCGTGTCTCACGGGCACTGCGTGAGAGTTGGCAGCTATGATTACCCAGGTAGCAAAACTGATCCGGGCCATATCTGGCCCGAGTGTCCCAAAATGTCTGGCCCAGATCCGGCCCCATGTCAGATTGAATTGCAGTCCAGATCTGGCCCGAGTACTCTGGCCCAGATCCGGGCACCCAAAACTTGGCCATATGTGCAAGAATCAGATTTTTTGTATTCTATCCTCCTTCCATTAATCCTTCCATTAATGACAGAAGAAATAAGTACTGTAATAGTTTTTCTAAACTTTATTTATACACATTTCAAAGTCACATGTTAAATAGTCCTAAATAATGTATGAGTGTACATTTTCATATATTATAAGACTAAACCAGGAAATGACTGCTCTGTGCTTGCATGTAAAATCAAGTTGTTAAAGGAGGGATGAGAGGGCCAGAGTGAATAGTAGGACTACAACTGTATCCAGGCCAGCAGAGTAGATGTGATAATATAACATGGCCCTAATGTATTATTATCTTTACATTACAATAGAGATATAGGCTGACTGCAACACTAACTCTATGGCTGAAGCTAGGGCAGACTATTTAATGTGACAGCATGTACTGAAGGACTAAGCCTAGTAGGTGAGAAACAATCAACATACATACACAAAATATTAGGAAAGCAGTTTCCAGAACTGTTGAAACAATAAGCTTTATCTAAACCCACATGGTCTGTGCATCAGCCAAGCTTAATTGATGCGGTATGTATGTTAACATAGTATTTCCTCTCTACACCGTTCATTACGGTAGAAGGTACTTTTGGGTGTGCACGGGTTAGCACTGGGGGAGGGATCGAGGTGTGTGTGTGTGTTGGGGTGTCGACCGGGAGGTAGTTGGGTGCAGCGCATCAAATAAAAGTTACAACTACATAAACGTGGTGTTTATTATAGAGTAACATTGGTAGCAGAGGATGGTTAAAGGATGGCAGCTAGTTATAAAATACCGCCGAAGTTTGATGAAGCCAGGCCATACGAGTGTTGGAGAAATGAAGTCAATATCTGGACGAGGGTTACCGACCTCGACGAAAAGAAACAAGCTCTTGCTGTTGCCTTGGGGCTTGAGGGGAGAGCACGTGAAACAGCGATGGAAATACCCGCGGAAGATCTGAACAGTGAAAACGGTATGGAAACTTTGTTTGCAAAGCTGGACGACGTGTTCCTAAATGAAGAAAAGGACCGCGCATATGAAGCCTATTCTTATTTTGATGGCATAACGAAAGATAGCGCCGTTTCCATGGCGGACTACATAATTGACTTTGAACAGATATATAATCGGATGAGAAAGTATAATATGACTCTTCCTGATGCTGTGCTGGCTTTTAAGCTATTAGACACGGCCTGTTTCGACGAAAAAAGCAGACAGCTAGCTCTGACTGCCTGCACAGAATTGAAGTTCTCCTCCATGAAGTCGGCATTAAAAAGGATTTTTGGAGGGAAAACGACAGGTTCATTAAACGGTATAAAAATAAACCAAGACGTGGCGTTTTACACAGAACAAAGACCACAAGGAAGAGGAAAACGAAGCGCAACGTTACAGAGTGGACAACTAAAACAGCCATTACCGGGGACTAATCCATTGGATAAGTTTGGTAAGAGATCCAGATGTGCCATTTGCCAATGCACGTTTCATTGGGCTAAAGACTGTCCTCACAAGAAACCTGAATATGTAAGACTAACTGAAGATGCGAAGGTAGAGGAATGTAACATTACATTTACAAAGGCTTCCATGTCAGACGCAGAGATATTTATGACCGAATCATTGGGATCTGCGATTATTGATACTGCCTGTACCCTTACTGTGTGTGGGGAGAAATGGCTGGAGAGCTATATTGAGGACCTCACCCAAGATCAAGTAAACCGGTTGATGCAAACAGAAACTCCCAGTTGCAGATCTTTTCGGTTTGGAGATGGCAATTTGGTGCATTCCAGAAGAAATGTGAAACTACCAGCTAAAATCGGACTGACAAAATGTCAAATTGAAACTGAAGTTGTCAAGGTTGACATTCCACTCCTGCTGAGTAAGACGTCCCTTAAAAAGGCAGGGACCATTTTGGACATGGAAAAGGACAGTGTAGTGATGTTCAAACAATCCATACCTCTTGAATTCACCAGTTCTGGACACTACTGTGCAGCCGCGGTCGGTGGATCTTAATTGGGGAGGACGGGCTCGTATTACGCTCAGAACCGGAGTGAATGGAATGTGTGCAAATCAAAAAAACAATTGGTTTTGTTCGTTGCGCACCATTCCATTCACTCCGGTTCTGAGCGTAATACGAGCCCGTCCTCCCCAATTAAGATTCACCGACCGCGGCTGCTAATGTGTCGACATCAAAGACAGAGAAAATCAAAAGGATCATACTGAAGAGAAAGTCCTAACAGTAACAGAAAATATGTCTCCAGATGAAAAACGCAAAGTCCTTGTGAAGCTCCATAGACAGTTTGGTCACGCGTCGGCAGACAGACTACAGAGGCTAATTCACAGTTCAGGGAATAAGGACAGAGATTGCTTTACTGTCTTACAACAAATAGTAAATGACTGTGATGTATGCCAGAAGTACAGAAAGACAAAGCCAAAGCATGCTGTGGGGTTGCCCTTAGCATCAGAATATAATGAGACAGTAGCCATGGATTTGCACGAGTTGGAACCAGGTTTATGGTATCTTCACATCATTGACCACTTCACCCGTTTCAACGCTGGAAACATTGTCAAAACAAAGAAGGCATCTGAAATTGTCAACTCATTCATTCACACTTGGATTAGTGTCCATGGCGCCCCTCAGAGGCTGTACAGTGACAATGGTGGAGAATTCAACAATGAAGAGATCAGAGACATGGCTGAAAACTTCAACATTGAGACAAAAACAACAGCAGGATACGGTCCCTGGAGCAACGGACTACTCAAGAGACATAACCAGACACTGACCGAGATCATCCAGAAGGTTAAACGAGAGAATGGATGTGACTGGCACACTGCCCTTGACTGGGCCCTCATGGCTAAGAACAGTATGTTGAATGTTCAGGGCTACAGCCCATATCAATTAGTGTTTGGATGGAATCCTAACCTTCCATCTGTATTAGTTGATAAACGACCTGCTCTAGAGGGTACCACTATGAGTGCTAGAGTAGGAGAACACATATCAGCTTTACATGCTTCCAGGAAAGCATTCACAGAAGCAAAGTCTTCTGAGCGGATAAGAAGGGCAATACGTAAGCAGCTCAGGCCCACAGATGACATGTATGTGACAGGGGACAAGGTCTATTACAAAAGAGCAGACTGTCCTGAGTGGAAGGGACCAGGGAGCGTTATTGGTCAGGATGGAGCTGTTGTATTTGTAAGACATGGGGGGATTCTAGTTAGAGTGCATCGAGCCAGGCTCTGTAAGGTAAACACACAGGAATGTCTAGATAAACCAAATGTGCAAGACAGCAGAGAGACAGCAAGCAACATAGGCATCTTAAACATGTAGCAGAAAGCTCAGAAAACACAGACAATGAACAGGGCAGCACAAGTGACAGGGGGAAGAATACAGGTGAATCCTACAATGACACAAACTGAAACAGATCACAATGTTTGTGGTAACTCTGTTTCTTCTGCTGGTGTAAAGTTAAAAACAGGACAGACTGTAACATTTATGAAACTTGATGAAGGTCATCTACTGAGAGCCAGGGTTTTAGGCAGAGCAGGTAAGGCCTCTGGAAGGCTCAAAAACTGGTTTAACCTACAACATGTTGAACCTGATGGCAGTGATGGGCAAAAGGAGTCAGTTGATATGTCAAGTGTTGACAATCTTAACGTTGAATCTGAAATGGAGACTGATGTACTCATAACAAAAGATATTTCATTTGATGCAGCCAAACAGGACGAAATAATGAATTGGTACAAAAACAATGTTTTTGAGGAAGTTGATGATGCAGGTCAAAAGTGTGTCTCTACCAGATGGGTCTGTAGTCTCAAAGAGAATCCAAATGGTATAGTGCAGAAAGCACGACTTGTAGCCAGGGGTTTTGAAGAGCTTAATATTCACGAGCTTCAAAAAGATTCCCCAACCTGTGCCTCCGAATCTCTCAGGCTGTTATCAGCAGTAATATGTCAAAATAAGTGGCAAGTGCATTCTATGGACATCAAGTCTGCTTTCTTGCAGGGCATGCAGTTGTCCAGAGAAATCTATGTCCGGCCCCCTCCTGAAGCAGGAAAATAAAACATTCTATGGAAACTAAACAAATGTGTTTATGGCCTTGCAGACGCATCACTGTATTGGTACAACAAGGTTAAAGAAATCATGCTTAGTACAGGGGGCAAAATGTCTCAAGTAGATCCCGGAGTGTTTTATTGGTTGGATGAAGAGTGTAAAGTGACTGGACTACTCGCATGTCATGTTGATGACTTTCTTTGGGCAGGCTCAGAAAACTTCTCAACTGAAGTGATTCCAAGACTCAAGTCTGCATTTCATGTTGGGCGTGAGGAACATAAACATTTCTGCTATGAGGAAATGGACTTTGTTAGTGATAATGGTGTAGTTTTTGTACATCAGCATAGTTACATTGAAAACCTACAGCCTATAAAGCTGCAAGCAGCACGTGCAGTGCAGAGAGATGTCTCTCTTAATGAGACTAAAAGAGAGCAGCTTAGATCAAAAATAGGACAAATACTATGGGTGGCAAAACAAACCAGACCAGACATTATGTTTGATGCAAGCAACTTAGCGTCTAATATAAAAGATGCCACAGTCCAGTCTATTCATGAGACAAATAAGGTCCTTAGAAAACTTAAATCTGAAAAGGTATCTCTAAGGTTCCAGCATTTGGGAAACAGTGATGCTCTACACGTTATCGTTTTAAGTGATGCCTCTCTTGGAAATCTTCCTGATGGGGGTACCCAGGGGGGTACATTGATTGGTCTCATGGGAGAAGGAGGGAAGTTCTCTCCTCTCTGTTGGCAATCTAAGAGAATTAGACGTGTGGTGAGAAGTACTTTGGCAGGGGAAACTCTAGCCATGTCAGATGGAATAGACAATGCTATTTTTCTGGCTACCCTATTTTCTGAGCTCACAAGTGGAAATGCTGAACTTAATGCTCCTCCGTTAGTTTGTGTGACAGACAATCACTCTCTGTTTGATGCCCTTAAATCATCCAAACAAGTCACTGAAAAACGACTAAGGCTGGAAATAAGCAGCATTAAGGAACTTATACAGAGTGAGAAGATAAAGAAAATGCTTTGGTCGGACACGAAAACACAACTTGCTGACTGTCTTACAAAAAAGGGGGCGTCTGCGCTGGTATTGATAAAAGCACTTAGTGAGGGACTGTGGACACAAAGCTAAAAACAACAATAGAAACCATTTAAAAGTACTGAACATTTTATTTGCATATGTAATAGCAGTTTCATTTTAAGTTGTCATTCCAGTGCCCATTGTTGTATGTTTTTTTTAAATGTTTTTTTTATATTCTCTTGTTTGTGTAAAATATAGGGAGATTGTTAACATAGTATTTCCTCTCTACACCGTTCATTACGGTAGAAGGTAATTTTGGGTGTGCACGGGTTAGCACTGCGGGAGGGATCGAGGTGTGTGTGTGTGTTGGGGTGTCGACCGGGAGGTAGTTGGGTGCAGCGCATCAAATAAAAGTTACAACTACATAAACGTGGTGTTTATTATAGAGTAACATGTAAGCACGGTGATAGGGTTGGATAGGGTTCTAAGGTGCATCTTTAAATCAAGTCATATTTACAGACACC
The DNA here is from genome assembly GCA_016801145.1 of Umbra pygmaea. NCBI lineage: Eukaryota > Metazoa > Chordata > Actinopteri > Esociformes > Umbridae > Umbra > Umbra pygmaea. The sequence continues at coordinate 9,479 of JACXGM010023336.1, forward strand.
CCTGACAATTTATACATTTATAAATAATTGTGTGTTTGGATTAGCAAATTCATTGTGATCTATCAAATAACTGAAGAACACAGTACAGAACTGTGCCTGTGGTCTTCCATTTCCTCACTATGTTCTTCACAGTGGACTCTGACAGCTTACATTTCTGTAATAGATTTTTGTAGCTAAATGTAAACTATAATGTTGAACAATCTTTGTTTTCGTGTCATGTGAGAGTTATTTTGAGGCCCCTATGTTGCAACTCTTTAGAGGAGAGTCAAAGAGAACAACACCTTGCAATTAATCACCTTAAATACCTTTTCTCATGATTGGATGCACCTGTCTATGAAGTTCAAGGCCTAATTAACTCACCAAACCAATTGTGTGCTACAATTAATCAGTGATAGGTAGTTACAGGTATTCAAATCAAGAAAATGACAAGGGTGCCCAGATTTATGCACCTGTCTAATTTTGTTTTGATGCATATTGCACATTTTCTGTTAATCCAATGAACCTCATTTCACTACTGAAATATTACTGTGTCTTCAGTTATTTGATGGATCAAAATTAAATTGCTGATCCAAACATCCGATTATTTATAAATGTAAATCAAGGAAGTTGTTTTGCATACAACTGTATATAGCCTTTGTATAAGCAATGTCACAAAGGGCATTACAGATGCCCATTTACACCAATCAGCCATAACATTATGATTACCTGCAACTTTCAAGAAAAATAACGCAGCAATTGCTCTTTGCAAGAGAAAGCAATCTATTAAATTAGCTGAAAAACCATCCGGAAGCAGCACATCAGACCGTAAGCTGTTGTTAGGAAACCGGGGTGTTTAATGGCAATGCCACTGACTGTGCGACAAAGCAGTGGATGATTACGGTATGCATGTCACACGTCTCAATGAATTCATACCTAATCTCTTGTACTCTAATAGTGATGCATCGGGTCTGTTTATAAATATTGATCCATAGAACCATTGATTTTGTAGCAGTCGGCTTCTAGAGTACAGGGAAGTTGATTTTGGAGGTCTAATGCCATTTGATGACATCTGATCATACTGTTGTTGTAACAGTGAACATATTTTCAAAAATGGTATAGGGTTGGATTCATGATAAAATGTATTCTCATTTATTCTGTTATATTGGTAAGTTTTACTTTTGCAGTTTTCATTTCAGTGGCAAAAACAAAGGACATTGAAATAATGCAGTCTTATCAACTTATGGACATTGAAGAAACATATGTTAAATTAGACAGAGAGAGATAGATGAAGAGGGGACATCATGCATGCTCACATGACATAATGCATACACACTCACATTAACAGTAGGCAGCATCACTGCAGCCTGAGATACCACAATGCAAAAAATGGGTGTCTAAAAACAAGATAAAACCACAAAATCTCAGGGAAAGGGTACTCAAAACAAGTAAAATTATCTGTCCATGCAGCAAGATAATTTTACTTGACAAGATTTCTTGAATTAAGTTAGTTAATTCTAGAAATAAGATTATAGTGTAAAGTTGAACACTTAAAATAAAAAATCATTTTTAAAACAAGATAGATTTAAAAGTGTTAGATATTTTAAGTTGTATTATCTTGGTAAGATCCAAATAATTAGCAGTGCAAGCTTTAGTGCAGTGGAATCCATGCTCTTGTAGTCAGGTTGACACACCAACGCACATGCAGGTATACACAATTATGGATCTGTTGTGATAGTTTAACATTATAGGATGGCCATATTCTTTATAGTCATTTATGGTTTGCTTGTCCAATTGGCTGATGGTCTACTCCCTGGAGAAATTGGGTTTTTGCCACTCATGTGAAAATAAATGAAAACTTGTGAGCACAGACAAGTGAATAGGCACCAGCAAGAGATATCAGAGGGACCGAAATATGGTGCTGGATTAGACAATTAGACTTCAGAAAGCTGTGACCTCTACTGTTGGTCTTGTTCTGTGTCCATACAACTGTCTAGCGTGGGTTTTGTTGGCAACAATGTGCATGATACGCCAAAGTTAATGAAATGAGTTACTGCAGTTGTAGGCCTTGTATGCCTGCCATGTTATTAAATAATTAATTTTCATGAGTTTTAAATATTCTATATTATTATCACTAAGGGCCTGAGCACTTATTCTGTTTTTGAGCAAATTTTTCTAATAGAAATGTATTAAATTTCCCTATTTAAATCTTTAAATGCTGTTTTCTCAAAATAAGTTTTTGGTCATTTTCCGGTAGACATATCTCAGCTTATGTAGCACCTATATACACCAAACTTTCCAGTTATACACTCAGCAGTTTTCTGAAGATATTTACAGAGGGATTTGTTGATAAATCATTCCTGGCCTGATTTATGTGACATTTTAATTAAAAATATATGGTGAAAATCGATATTTTAAGGCTGTGGACAGTTTATTTTGATTTCCTAGGTAATGAAAGCAGATATCTGGAAATCCCTCTGTAATTATTTTTTCATCTTGTGTGTAAACAAAATGAAAAAAGAATTTAGCACCTGGCTTTATCATACGTTCAGATCTGTCTAACGAAAATATATGCAAAATTGCGCATATCTAATGAGATCATGCCTAATTTGCATAAATTAACATACATATTTCAAAAACTTGTAATACATTTTTTTATGTACTTGTTTAAGTAACCAACTGAGGAAGTTTCATGGTGATATCTATTATTTAAATGTTTTACCCTATTCACCTGTAGTGTCTCGCCTTAAGAGTTTGACACAACAGTCAGTTTTAAAAATGCTCAAAGACTTACTAAGCTGCAGAGACTCTTCCACAAACTATGACAGATAGACAATGAAATTACTTTAAAATGCATGTAGTGCTACATTATACTTATAAAAACACTGTGACGTTGTAAGAATAGACTATCAATGCTTGCTCAACAATGACGACAAAAAAATATTGAATAAGTTACGGCTGCTGTACACTGAAATACTCGGTGTAACGTTAGCTAACTTCATAATGTAGACACAATTGTACGCATATACATTTATTAAACAAAATGCCAAACAGCTATATTCCTGTATTCCTGTATTGAGTCCAAGTATTCAACTTACCGTAACTGAAAGTTGATGTAGGCTATTTTTCTCCGTAGCTGAATGTCAGCTGCTTTCTTTTGCTTGATGATGTCAGCTGAACCATATCGCTCGAGCGACCTCCCCCCCAGGTCCAGATAGTGAATGTGCTGCTATACTCAGCTAGAGCTCCTTTGCCATATCCCAGCCACAAGTGATATTGCAGATTTCTGCCCAGACTCGGGCCACATGACGTCTGCCGAGTCTGACTCTTAGCCGAGTTCCCCGACACTCAGCCTGAATCGGGCCAGACCCACTGTGCTATCTGGGTAACCAGAATCTTTTTCCATAATTTAACTTTTCGTTTCGTGTGTCTAAAATTGACGTTGTGGTAGCTGTATTCCTTAATTCTACCAATTCCTCAACCATCTGCAGCCACGTGTGCATCACTTAAACGTGTCCCCTGGAAACAATTCTGTTGTGTTGTGGGCACACTTCCGTTGTGTTGTGGGCTATTTGCACGTGTTGTCTTTATGTTGCTTGTTGTGTGCTATTTGTACATGCTGTCTTTATGTTGTGTGTTGTGGGCTGTTTGCATGTGTTGTCTTTATGTTGCGTGTTGTGTGCTATTTGCACGTGTTGTCTTTATGTTGCGTGTTGTGTGCTATTTGCACGTATTGTCTTTATGTAGCAGCGGCACAGACCCTGGTAGCTAACACAAACAGTCGGTACGCCTATACTACAACTGTAGGGACTCACTTTTCACAACCTTTCTGTAGCAGGTCCTGGTTCCAACGTAATGTGGAACAATAGAATACCAAAAAATATAGCACTGAAATCATTATAGTCCATGTCCTGTAAACGCCAGCCCTCACTGGGCTGGGCGTGACAGTAACCCCCCTCAGAAAGGCCGCTACACCGGGCGGACAGACCAAGGGGAGGGCGTGCAGGGCTGAAACAATACCCCCCCAACAGTCAGGACCCCCTCCCAAACCACTCACCCAGGCGGAGGATCCGCCGGAGGCCTCTGATGGTCAGGCAGCCAGTCAGCCCCCCGTAGTGGTGGAATTCCTGGGGGCAAGGACCCATGATCAGGCAGTAGGTCCTGGGGGGAGTGTAGCAGGGGGCCCTGGCATCATCATTGCAGGGGGCCCTGGTGTCATCATTGCAGGGTCAGGAGACAGAGGCTGTAACACTTCCTCAGTGAGCCGGAGGGCCTCTTCCAGGGTCTCAGCTCCAGCTATCCGGAAGGCCTCCTCCAATGTCATCTCCACCAGGATCTGTAGCAGGGCCTCAAGCTCTTCTTCCTTAGCCAACTGAGTTAAAGCCTGGAGGTCTGCAGCCAGCTGAGCTGGGGCCTGAGCATCTGCAGCCAGGGCCTGATGGAGAGGGGGCAGCATCAGCTCTAAATCAGCGAAGGGCCCTGTGGATGGTGGAACCTCTGAATATACCCACCATGGCGTGTTGGTGGGTATCCACGTGCCCCACTAGCCTCGGATGAGACTGATGCTGCTAGCCTTGGCTGCTCCTCCTGTATTGGCCTGGCATTGGTGTAAAAGGAGGGTGTAGTGGGGTGTTCTGAGGGTACTACCCCACTATGACTCTCACAGCCCGCTTGGCACCCCCCCAAAAACATCCAGGGGATTTTTTCCGGGTTGGTAACCCAAACCCTCCAGTCCCTCTTCAAAATCTTCCTCGTCTGAGGAAAATAGGTCAGAATCCACCTCCCATAGGGATTCAGCTGTGAGCTCTGGAGCGGTAGTTATCCGAACATTGGGGTAGCCCAGGTGCCTGTACCAGCCTGCATCCTCCATTTTATCCACCCTAGAAGCCTCTTCTCCGTACAACGCTTTCCTCATGTTGTTAGGAAAAGAGAAGCACGTAGTGGGTGAGATGGTAAGCTGAGCTACTCCCAAAGTGAGTGACGCATTCCTCTGTTGGCTAGCCTTCTTTTGCCGTGGAATCCTCTTGGGGTCGATCCTTCTGTCACGTTGTATGGTGGTGTAGAACAAGGAAGACTTAGGCAGGCAAATGGCAGATTAAATAATGAAGGTTTATTGCGACAGATCCAGGAAACATACAAATGGCAGGTTGCCATTTAATAAAATATGAATATTAAGCATTTCTTGCATCATGTATTATAAGAGTTGTGACATTAAGATTTTTAATATATAATAAGCAAATAGGGCAAGGCCATTCTGTGTTCTGCTGCAGTCTGTTATTTGGCACTCAAAACCGGGAAAAATGGCAAGCAAGCAAAGCGAGATAAGTAGGTATTTTGATCGATTTGACAAACAAGCAAATGTTCAATGTAAAATATAGAATGTCAAGCTAGTGTTTCACAATTCTACCCCTTCATTGTAAAACCACATGAGGTTGCAGCATACAGAAACAACCTTGTCAGAGGACAAACGAACGCAGCCCAGCTTCGACTCATTTTCTACCTTGAATCGAAGCTGTGACCCAGCAAGAAGGTACCACATCACACAGTTGATCACACAATGATAACAAAAGACATGCTATCTCTGAGCTTGTGGAAGGACAGGGCTTTCGAGAACTGATGAAATTTGTTGAACCTGAGTACAATGTGCCATAACGCAAGACAATCACTGTGAGGGTCAAATAAGTTTAACGAGAGGGTGGAAAAACTGAAAGCAGAGCTTGATGTCACAGGAAGTGTAGCTATCACTACAGACCTGTGGACTGCCCTGACAACTGAATCATACACAACTTTTACCGGTCACTACTCACTACAATACCCAGGCATGGGAAATGAAGGGTGCTGTGATACAGATGCGCAATTCCGACAAAAGTCACACCGCAGTAAACATAGCTGTCCAACTTACAGCAGCAATAGTTTAATTTAACTCAACAGTAGGTGTTATTGCACTTAATTTAACAGCCTACTTTTGTAGACCAGCATTTTTCAAGTTCAATATTTCTTTGTCATGTTCTAAAAATGTATCTTGCATTTGTTTTGGTTATTTAACTGCTATTTATTCTATTAGCTTTCTCACTGAATGCTTTGTGTAGTGTCAGGCTAATTACATAATGGAACGGCAGCATCATTGAAACATTTTAGAATATTTGAATATTTGAAAAAATATTGGATATTATTTGAAAAGTGGAATAGTTAAAAATGCCCATCCCTAGCACTGAGTTCATTATAGTACATGTCCTGTAATCCCCAGCTCTCACTGGGCTGGGTGTGACATTAGCTGTCACCCTGCTACAAGAATTGACACTGTTATTCCATAACTGACCGAATATGCCCAACAAAAAAAATATACTATTGAGCATTTCTACTGTATGTCTACTGTATGTACCTGGACATTACATTACATAAAAAATGTAATGTCTTAAAAAATTCATGAATAAATGTCACGATTTGGATGGACTTTTATGTTTCGTGGCATGTTTGTAATGTCTTTCTTTATTGTGTAATGTGGCTATGTGTTTTTGTTAGGCGCCGACCTCTGAGCGCTGGGAAGCGGTAGGCACTTGGTTACTCATTGCGCATGAATGGTGCACTAGCCAACTATCCACACCAGTGCGTAATCAAGGTGCCTATTTAATCCCAGCGTTCCGGAGGTTCGGCGCGTGTTATTGTGGACTAGTTCCCTGTTTGAGAGAGTGACGGTTTTGGCTATGGGTAGTGAGAAGTCTGACGGACAATGTAAGTTCATCATTGATTGAGTCTTCACCTCGTTATGTGTCGTACATGATGGATGTGTATGGTTGAACCATGCGTAC
>JACXGM010023337.1:0-16262 GCA_016801145.1 Umbra pygmaea
ACCAATCCTGGACCGGGCTATTTTAACGACCGCCCAACCGGGCTGCCGGCACGAGCTTCCAAACGAGGCTGCCAGCCTGCTAAAAAATGGCGAAAAGTTCGAGTTCCAGAATTTAGAAGGGTAATGGAGACACATCTATAACCAGGCGGAACCGTGAATTTCACGGTTCTACATGGTAATGGAGACGAGGCATTAGTCTCTCTACAGTAGCAAAAAGAGTGCGTGTGTTGTTAAAGTTGCTGTTTATAATATTTGAGAAAAAGGTCTGTCTAGCTTTGCCTAGTTCTACATTGAAGGCATGAAGGGTGTTTTTATAGATGTCATAAAAGAGTTCAAGTTTTGTCTTCCACCACATGCGCTCAGATTTTCTGCAATTTCTCTTCATATTTTGAACTGTTGTTGAGTTTCTCCATGGTGCCTTTTGTCTGCCTATTTCTTCCTGACTTTCACAGGAGCAATATCATCAATTGCACTCTTAACTTTTGAGTTAAAGGAATCAAGGAGAAAAATTAACAGAGTCCGCAGATATGCTTGGTGTTAAATATAAAGTCTTCATAAATAGCACCCTAGTGTTTTCATTCAGGCATCTATTTTATGACAGACACAGATCTAGCTTAAATTTTAGGAGAGATCAATATATGAAAGAAAATACAAAAAATGATCAGATAGTGCTACATCCTAACAATAATCAATTAAATGTTTAGGCCCTTACTGATAAGTAAGTCTAGGGTGTGTCCACGGTTGTGTGTAGATTCATGTACATGTTGAGTCAAATCAAATGTATTTAAAACAGCTATGATATCTTTTGCCATATTGCTTTCTACATTATCGATGTGAAAGTTAAAATCTCCAGCAATAGCAAGACAGTCAAACTCTGAGGAAATTGTTGATAGCAATTCTGTAAAGTCCTCAACAAAGGCTGGAGAGTATTTCAGAGGCCTGTAAATAATGACAAGTAGAATGCGTGGAGCACCTTTTACTACCATTCCCAGATATTTGAAAGACAGGTAATTTCCAAATGACACTTGCTTACATTGATAGACATCTTTAAAAAGGGCAGCTACACCTCCTCCTCTCCTAACCGTTCTGCAGACACTAAAAAGTTAGGAGGGGCTGTTTCATTAAGGATTGTTGCACTGCAGCTCTGTTCTAATCAGATTTCACTTAGAAGAATAAAATCTAGGTTGTTTGTGGTTATTAAGTCATTGACTAGAAGTGAACGGATGTTTTAAAGTGCTAATTTAACAGTGGTATTATTGCTTTCCCCCACAGCAATTTTAGTTTGACATGTAATAGACAGTAGATTAGATGGGTTTGCTATCTGGCTTGAGACAGCCCTAGACTTTCTATTATGTAAAAGAACAGGAATAGAGACAGATACAGACACACTGGTTTCCTGCTTGTTCTGCAAACATTTGATACTGTTATCATAGCGGGGACCCGACACATATCACTGAGAGCTGTTTACAGTTGTTTTTGGTTCTGGTTTGCGCTGTGGGAGGGGCCGAAGCTTTCTCACCAGTGGAATAGGGGGAGCTGGAGGGCCTCTGCGCTTTCTGGTTGGTATCTGGGGGCTCGCAGCAATAGAGTGGGATAGTTTGATTCCAGCATGAACTTGATTCTCCATTTTTTTGGAGAAGGTCAAGAGCGACTGGTTCTCTGGTGTCACCAGAAAATCGCTTCCCTGACTGTTTTCCACAAAGTTGTCCTTAGAATCTTGGAGCGCTTTTAATGTGACACAGTCTGTTTGTGATGAGCTCTGTGGACAGGACTCAGCTGAGATTTTGTCCATGAGCACTGATTGTTGTGGCGGCGCCGTGCTATCATTGTCCTTATGGGATGTGTCAACAGCAATTTGTTTATCCATTTCACCCACTTTTCTCAGTTTTTCTGAGATCACCCTGATAGGGGAGAATTGTTGTGTATTTTCTTTCTCCTTCTTTGGTGAAACTAATAAATAATGGAGGATATTGTATTCCAGATGATCTGTAAGCATTCGAAGTCCAGAGTTGTTTAGATGAATCCCGTCCCTTTTAAAGAGATTTCTTCTCTCCCAGAACAGGTCGAAATTGCTGATGAAATTCAGACCTCTGGAGGCACATGCGGAGGGGAGCCAATTGTGTAGTGCTAACAGTCTGCTAAAGCGACCTATCCCTTTATTAACTATTGGCAATGGGCCTGATATATGCACTTTCTTAGACTCTTGTAGAGATTCAAGTGTGTCAAACAGGCCAATGAAGTCCTTTTTTAAAATTTCAGACTGCTGATTTGGAGTGTCATTTAAACCTATATGTATAACAATTTTGTCAGCAGTATAGCTTTCGAGGATTTCTGTTAGTTTCTCAGTTATCTCGCTGACAATTGCGTATGGGAGACAGTTTGTTCCTTTGTATGGTCGTCCATGCCTCTGAGTACGTTGGGGTAGAAGTCATCACACGCTTTGGGGTGGCACCTTCGTGATCCCGCTTAGTCAGCACCTCAGCGTAGGTGTTGTGGCCATTCCATGGGATGGTAGTGTCTGAAACTGCCACCTGGGACGACGGTACCCGGAACGAGTCCAAATATTGTTCACCATCCTGTATTTTGTAAAGGGTGGAAATCCTGCTTTCTAGTTTAGCCACTCTTAATGTTAGGTAACAGCACTCTGCATATTCTGGACAGCTGGAGTCCATGTTGGATTGCTCTAATTCTCCAAGATAGCTTCAGAAGGTGTTCCGGGTAGATGTATAAATAGCCTCTGTCCATAAGGTGTATAAAAAATAGCAGAGCAAAAGTCTAAAGAATAGTTTTGGGAAAAGAAAAGAAAAAGAACACTAAAGAAAAAGCAGAGATAGAACAGATTGCAAGCAGAGTGGAGCCAAGCAAGGACACGTCCTTCTCTTTCAGAGTCTAACCAGATCAGTCCAGTATCTATGCCATATGCACATTTAACATGAGAATCCTTAATGTAGCTAGCATTACACAGGACTCTTTGTATGTATTATATATTTAAGCGATCCAGATTACAAATGCAGATTGCAGATTGCAAAAAAAAGAAACTTCACTCAATGTGAAGTAGAAATTATTGTTGGCGAGGTGTAAAAGAGGAGGAAAATGTTGTTTGGAGGGCACAGTGTGGCCATTACTAATGTTAAAAAGGCGTTGGAGTGGCAAAAGTTTGCAGACACTGTGAATGCCGCAGCCTTAGAGTTGGACCATGGCCGAAATAAAAAAAAGTGGTCAAACATCAAAGTCGATGCCAAAAAGCATCTAGCGCTTCATTGCGAAAGTCTGCCATGGTTGGGGGAAGATTAGTTAAATTAGTGAGCAACATGTCTGCATCATAAATTATTTGGACATTGATGGAATGAAAATGCTTACGAATAATCATAGCATTTTCTTTCTCATTCGGTGCCCTTATGGCAACATGAGTGCAATCAATAGCACTGATACATTTGGGAAACCGGACATAGCTGCAAATTGTGCTTTTGTGTTTGCCTGTTCACCCACGTTGTACGGAAACTTCATGTAGGCAAATTATGCGACAAGCCTATTATACCTAACACGTCTGGCATAACCCGGCTAAAGGTTGGCTGGGATAACCCAGATCGGTCAGCCAATTCCCTCTGGAAAGTGCCAATCGCCTGAAATCCTGTTATTATGAAAGGCGCCACTAAATAAAATGCAGTATTAGGCTATTAATATTATCTTCTAACAGCGCAAGATCAGCAATTGTGCGTCAATATGCAATGTGATGGAATGGCTTAATAACCATCCATTTGACTCTATCTGATAATCTACAGATGTCGGTATTAATCTAATTGTAAATGGGAAATAGCTCTGCATTAATGGAATTTTTTGCACCTTTCAAAATGGTTAAGACATGCGTCACGATGGAACACATTTAAAAATGAAACGAACTAAACGCATATAAAATGAACATTATGATTCTGTAGCTGATGACGACATATACTATGAAAACTACTTTACCCAATGGACAATAATGACTATCTATTATCTATTTATCTATTGATCTATCATCAACTATTTGTCTTTCTGCTCCGCTAGGCAGAGACATCGACAAGAATATCAGTTTTAAACATTATTTTGTTCTGTTTACCGTATTATTTATAAGGATGAATTACATAACATGTCGATATAAGTCCAGAACATATTTGAGTGTTCTTTTTGAAAATGTATTTTATTTGCATTTACGTTGGCTAGAATCTTGTTTAATTTTATTTGTATTTCACCACAGGCTGTTGATTGTGAGAATGGCTTTGTGAAATGTTCATATGATTAATGAGTGGCAGTATTTCGATTTTGTTTAGCTACACAACGGCCTGCAGTTTCAGGCAGTTTCACGTGTTTCATCCATCTGCCGGCGGTGTCGGTATTTCTCAATTCACCCGTTTTTGTGCGTAAGCATGGGTCAGAGTTGCAGTGAAGGACCCCACATTTTCCCGTCAAGTTTGCTTTTTAAAATTCCCAATTATTGCATAGAGAGCAGCGTATGCCTTCTATTGTGTGTACGCCACCTTTATAAATTAGGCCCCAGGTGTTATATACACATTACAATTAAGAAGATAGACAAACTGGCAAAGTGAAAGACATTGTCTAATGGTCTAAGTGTAGACACTGCTATTTGTACTGAAATTATATCCCCATAATCCAAAAATATAAAGAGGCCTGGATTATTTCCGTTCTACTTTCAGAGAAAGATGGGCTCTATTCATTTAAACTTTCTTTAATCACTGTATTTAAAATCTCAGCATTTCTTTAGGTGAAATAGTGATATATTTTTATATGGACCTTGTTAAGTTTGTGAGTTGTTCAGGGAATTAATTTCAATATTAATTTAATGTGGAGTATTGATACCTAGGCTAGAAAAATATTTTTATTTAGTTTGTGGTGTTTTACTTGCAGCATTGCAGATTTAAGAGTGACTTCTGTATTTATTGTTGGTGTAAGTACGCAACAACATGGTTCAGGACAGGTGCGATAGAATACAATACTTTTTCAGCATGAAAAGGAATGTCACAGTTTTCAGTGTCATTTACATATGGCAAGCATCTTGGCATGCTCTCCACCAATCTTTGACAATGATGTTGGGTGACTATGCCACTTTGGGCATAAAAATTACAGCAGCTCGGCTTTGTTTGATGGCTTGTGACCATCCGTCTTGCTCTTAATCACATTCCAGAGGTTTTAATTGGGGTTGATTTGCGAAATATTTGCAATGGTCTAAAAGTTTTTCCAGAATTGTTTATATTTTGTCTTAAAAAGGTGTTTCAATCAAGTTGTACCAGCTTTACCATCTGTAATAGTGTTACCCATTCTGTATATCCTGTGAAATGACAGCTGCACCTTAGCACATTACGAACATCGCCTATGCTGGAGTATTTTACTGAACTCAGTAAGACACCACAGATTTAAGAAACACTTGGACAGCAAACACTAGTGTGTTGGCTCTACATTTAGCTGAACAAACACAAAGTTATCTTACAAAGGTAAACATGAACTTGTGTTTTGACTTAACAATGTGCATACATTGTGCTCAATGTCAGCAGGATGTTTCAAGTGTACAAGTGCTTCTAGTTACGGTGTATTGCTGATTATGTCCTGGAGGGAATTTAAATAGATCGATTTCTGAAATATCTATTTACATTGTTTTCATTCCACAAAACTATTAGGGAGTGGGGGTGTGGCAATAACCTGGCCAGGTAGAATAAAAGACATCCAAAGACTGAACATAGGCAACTTGTTTGCATGACCAGATCATAAACTGATCCTATTAGTTTCTGCACCTCTAGAGCAGGTAAGCTGAACTGTAAGGACGTGGTTACTTACGTGGTTATTTTTTGTCTGTACCTGTCTGCTTCAGTCTTTCCTTGGTTTCTGTGGTAACTGCTAATAGTGGCAATAAAAGCTTAATGAATTAACTGTGTCAATTTATTAATTAACTGGTTGATTGATTTACTTATTGACCAATCTGGATCAGGGTTATTTTTTGTGTAGGATGAGAAGCCATTGTGTGATTTTGCTGTTTGCATTTCTGGGCATCCTGCTGGCAAACCAACTCAACCAGGTTAATGCTAAGCCAGGTATGTTCACTAGCTAGTATGTTGATGTGTGATTGTGTGCATATTTGTTTTGGTTGTACATGCATGCTTGTGTTTGTGTACATGACAGCTGTCATCACTAAAATAATGATTGGATAACATTCCAAGATTATATTATAAATGATCATATGTAATGTTGATACATTGTAACATGCTTTTGTTTGTTCTGCCTTTTACAAAAGCTCATTGGTCTCAAGACCAAGAGGCTCAATATGATGGTAAGATAATTCTACAAGATGGATAATACTACCATAAGGAATCGCTGCACATGGATATGGACTAGTAATGACATTTCGAACATGTTTAGAGGCTCAAATCATTGTAAATTATCCAGCAGTCAACACTAGTCAGTAATGCAAGACCCACTGAAAACCTACATTATTGTGAAAATTAATATCTCATATTTTTTAATTGCCAGCTAAAATTATATTATCATATTCATTCATAAAGATAATAATTATTAACCTGCTTCTTTAAAAAGATTATTTCCCTCAAGAGAAAGATGTTCAATTTGATGATAATATATCTCTAAAGAATGTAAAATGACGTTACTACTAATTTTAATGACCACCAGTCAGTATTACAACACCCAACTGTAATTAACTTTTCGGTGAACACGTCTGAAGAATATTAACATCTCATTTGATATTGCATTTCATGTGAGCCATTACGGCAGATGTTAATGTTTTATATGCTTCAGTGGCAGGAAATATTAATGTTTCATATGATAGATACAGTTGATATTCATGTTTAAAATGTACAGTGTAATTTGAATATCTTCTTTCAGATGTACAGTGCTTGTTTTTTTCTTTCATGTACTATGATAGCTACATTTCTTCATGCATATGTACAGTGTAGGCTGTTTTGTCGTGGGCAGGTCTGATCTCTATTTATTGATCAACCCTGTAATTAACCAGATAGAGTCAGATCATTACACGACTGCAGTTTATTAAAACTACTCTGGGATGTTGTTACAGAATTCAGCTACTAGATGATCCCAGACACTGCCTATTTCGGAAAGAGTAGTCAGACACAGAATCCTCCTCCTCACTCAATCTGTCTTTTTGAAGTTTTGGCAGAAAAGTGCCCGCAAATCCTCGATCCTTCCCTACTAGCTCAGCGTATAAATCCTTTCAGACTTTTTGATTATTAATAAATCTAACACCTTCATGTATTACCTTATTTCTCTGATTGAATGATGCATATAATTTTTGGCAATGATACAGAGAACAACAAATCATAGCCGTGGCTCGGTCTACTAATTTGTGATCAAAAAACAAATACACAGCTGGCTGACTGTGGTTATTTGAAATCGGGTCTTATTTTTATTAACTATTGATCAGAGAGAAATCAGTAGCTCCTTGACCCTCACGAGTGTAATTGAATAATGCTCTGTAGACTTTCATAGAAACACACTTAAAATCAGAGTATGATACACAAGAAATCATACATTTTATTAAAACATATAGAAAATTATAGTCGTCACTACATTCTCAATAATGATTCAAAATATCATTCCTAATAAACCCCATTCATGATCCCAATGCATCACCATAATACCCACAATTTGGAATTTAATTCTTCACACATTTGTAAATGTATCCCAATGCTAGAACAATAGTCCACCTCTACAACCTAACATTATAGTGAAACAGTATAAATTCTAGAACAGTTTAGGCTGAACACCTGGAACAGAAATAAGCAGTCGCATAGCAGGTCATAAATATTCCTTAATTACCTGATGTAAATCAATGATTTACTGGTTCTAATAACCAATCACCATTGTAACCTTTTCAGATTAATCATAGTATTCTCTAAAAGCATCATTATTCTTTTAATCTCATAATACATCCTTATTGATAATACTATTGGTAATAACTCAAAACATTTATTGCATTTTTGTTTTCAATTTTTTACTTGCAATGGTTTTGTAATGATAATAGTTGGCTGCTAATGTTAAACAGTCTCAGAACCTCTTCCTCTGAGGATCTATTTCTTAATGACCATCCAAACTTCATTTTGGTCATGCTAGGAGGAGCCTAGCTCACTTATCATGATCATAAACTCTCTGTAGGCTGGTGTTATTCCAAGAGGAGTCCTGGTGGACTTGTTAAAACTGTTGGTTTTGTCCATCAGATAAGAACCTGCTTTCTATTTCCCCTGCTCAGGGGAAGCAGGTGTCCAGTGTCCTTCTACAGCACCCTCTGCTGGATGTTTGTCGGTGTTGTTCTTGTACAGTTCTCTCTTCCAGCTTGTCAAATTGGTCCAGATGAGATTTCCTTGCTTAATCCATGTTCAGATAACATTTTCCTTTAGTGATTTCATTATATCATGCAACAGTTTCTTCCTTCATTTGTACAGTGTTAGCTGATTTTCTTCTTTCATATGTAAAGTGTTAGCTGATTTTCTTCTTTCATATGTACAATGCCAGCTGTAATGAAAGCACTGCAGGAGATCCAGAGTGACCCCACAAGCCTGAAGTTGCAAACTCTGTTCTGGGGAAAAATGTTTAAACACCTGGGGAATACACTGGGGCACATATTTCCATAGACTCATCAGGTTGTGCTACTACCGTTGTTTTAGGTGAATATACATCTTTAATTCCAGTGTTTGTTATTAGGAATGGATCAGGTGTGAGTGTTAGTATTTGTGGGAGAGAGGGAATGTAATATGTTTGACCTGAACATTTCAATGTATAGTCATGTCATTCAGAAGGGATGGAAAATATAACACATCATGGACATTCAAACTGCATCATTACTACTCAACAAAACAACCAATCAGATATAACTAAACACATACTGTATTACAATAATGTACTGTAATATATTTGTGTGTTGTGTGTGTATTCCTTAGGTATAATTGGTGATCCTCTCCTGTCTCCATATCAACCACCATGGAACTCACACATCACATGACTTCACCTGTCATCAACCAAAAGCATCAATATCCTATCAGACACACATCATCCATATTCTGTAGTTTATAAATCATACCTGTGTTCTAAATGGCAAACCTATTCCCTAGACTTCACTGCTGTTAAGATGGTCTTTTGTGACACACAGTTTTACTGTGTGGATTGATACCAAGTTATGATAGTTGATAGATGATGATGATGATGATGTAAATTCATGTTGGCAATGGCATATGGTTGACTGTCAAATTACAATAATTTAATAAACATTTATTAAAGCATCAAATATTTTCAGCTTTGCTTTTGAGATCTGCTAAATACTGTATATACAGTAAATATATATATATATATATATATACACTCACCTAAAGGATTATTAGGAACACCATACTAATACTGTGTTTGACCCCCTTTTGCCTTCAGAACTGCTTTAATTCTACGTGGCATTGATTCAACAAGGTGCTGAAAGCATTCTTTAGAAATGTTGGCCCATATTGGTAGGATAGCATCTTGCAGTTGGAGATTTGTGGGATGCACATCCAGGGCACGATGCTCCCGTTCCACCACATCCCAAAAATGCTCTATTGGGTTGAGATCTGGGCCCATATTTATCAAGCTTCTTAGAATTACTCTTAAGAACACTGCTAAGACTTGACTTAAGAGTAAGAAAATTCTTGGCTCAAAGCTGCGCTTAAAAGTTAGTTATCAAACATCCTAGTCCTACTTTTAGTGAAGTGTAGGACTAAATCTTAAGTGTCAGTCTTAGAGCTGATTCACGACAATTTGCTGTGCCGCAAACGGGATTTTGGAAGACGACATAGGCAAGATCCAATCACTGAATAGATGTACTTGTTTAAGAATATTCTCAGATAAATTCACATTCAATGGTGACATTCATAAGACGAGTTGACATTCAACAAACATTTGACAATAAAGAATTTTCAAGAGAATCCATTATGATATACACATTGTAAATTAAAGATCAACAAAGATTTCCAACACGTTTTCCACTATTTCTCAATTAAATATTTCAAACGAGTGTGCTGTTCACTGACCTACCTATATATAGCCTAGAGTTAATGATGTAATCATATAGCCACCATGGATTCCAAAAGATAACCGAACTGGAGAGAATAAAAACACTGCTTGCTGTAGTTGAATTTCTGAGTGGAGAATGTGGAATCTGCGCTTCCACTGGCCAATCCCTCTCCACCACACTTAGTGTGATACAATGTGCCCTGTGAAGGGATATATTATATATTGCCTATATTAGTTTCCAGTGTTCTATTAATAAACTATGAAACAATTGTGAATAAATAGCTTACAAACGCTACCTGTTGTAGTTCATTTGGGCTTCCGTCAGTGGCATATGGAAAGAGGTGAGCAGCCACAAACGGGTATCCTCTGTCGGCAGAAAGTGCCTTTCAAACAGCTGCTTCGGGCCACTTTCATTCAATATCGCCCGTCATGGGTAGACCCAGGCCATTTGGGTACCACATCCAAAATGTTGTAGTCTGCATCAAACTCAACTTGTAGGTTGATGCTGAGGTACCTCTTCTTATTCATATAAACATTCTCGTTGACGCTGGGAGCAATGATCTTAATATAAGTGCCATCGATTGCGCCTACTACTCTTGGGAACCTGGCTATTTGCATGAATTGTGTTTGCTTGTGTTGGATTATGCGGGGTGTTGTTGTCAGTGAAACGCGTGACAATGTGTTGAGCTGTAAGTGCAATAATTGTTTCCATTACAATTCGGCTTATTGATGGTTGTGATGAGCCAAATCATCAGCATTGCGTTGCAAACAAAGCATAATCACCACCTTCAATTAATCTGAAAATGAATTGCTGCATAAATGTCACTGGTGAAATGACGTTCCTCACTCAGTCGCTGACGAAGATGATGCCTGCTTTGTCCAAACAATACCGTTTTTAATAAATTAAGCGGCGTCAAAGAATAAAAAAAAACATTATTCCTCTCCTAAAAGATTTGCGCACATCTCTGTCTACCCCATCACAAGCCCTTACTGGCAACTCTTAACCACTTGAGAGACCTCTCGAGCGGTCTTAAATAGCTGGGAGAGTAAGAGTGATTCTTAGCTTTGAGAAATTTTATAACTTGCTTTCACACTTAAGTTTGAGAGTAGGAGTACATTTTGTCAATTCTCAGGACTTAAGACTAAAATGGCACTTTGAGAAGCTTGATAAATACGGGCCTTGGTGACTGTGGGGGCCATTTTAGTACAGTGAACTCATTGTCATGTTCAAGAAACCAATTTGAAATGATTCGAGCTTTGTGACATGGTGCATTATCCTGCTGGAAGTAGCCGTCAGAGGATGGGTACATGGTGGCCATAAAGGGATGGACATGGTCAGAAACAAATCAGGTAGGCCGTGGCATTTAAACGATGCCCAATTGGCACTAAGGGGCTTAAAGTGTGCCAAGAAAACATCCCCCAAACCATTACACCACCACCACCAGCCTGCACAGTGGTAACAAGGCATGATGGATCCATGTTCTCATTCTGTTTACGCCAAATTCTGACTCTACCATCTGAATGTCTCAACAGAAATCGAGACACATCAGACCAGGCAACATTTTTCCAGTCTTCAACTGTCCAATTTTGATGTGCTCTTGCAAATTGTAGCCTCTTTTTGCGGTAACACTTTATTTTGAGAGTCCAAAAGTGTATCTGTAGATGCTGTACATATTATCTATAGAATATCAACAACATTTTAACTAACTTATAAATAAACTATTTACTAACCCTAATCCTAACCTTAACCCTTCCCCTAATGTTAAGCCTAACCTTAACCATTACCCTAAAACATATTCTAAACGTATCCCTATCCTTAAACTACGCAATTAGTTGCTTATCAACAGATAGTTTGTTGATTGTCATATCATCAACAAACTATTGCCCCTTTTCCACTGAATTACCCGGAACATTTTGTCCCGGGGAACCTTTTTTAAGGGGGCCTTTTTTGTCCCTCTAGACCGTAGCAGTTTGTGTTCCGACCAGAGGTCTAAAGTACTGGGAAGATTAGGCAAATTAGTCCGGTGACGTATGCTCACTGCGCGTGACGGCTCCTCCCAGAAATGTAGAGCAACGAAAACGTCATTTAAAAAGGCCGGGCAAGAATCATTGTTTGTGCGACACTGCAACCAGAAGTATGGAGGATATACAAGCGATGCAGTTCTTGTTTGTGATGTATTGTTTAGCTAAAGAGGTCATTGTTGTTTTATTATTTTATACAATCTGTATTAGGCAATCAGGTCAGCTCGCAAACGAAAGGCTAAATGGACAAAGAGAATAATTGTGAAACCCGCAACCAAAACTAAATATAGAAATGACTTTGTTACGAAGTTGCATCGCATTACGTTATCATCAATTGTGGAGATGTGGGGTACTATATGTCCTTGGTGATGCAGCCTATCCTTTTAAGAGGTGGCTAATGAAACAGAGAATGGGTTTCCAGTACACCAAACCAGGATGACTGCCATTCACTGTCGAGGATCAGGGTGTATATAAACATACTGGTCTATTAAAGTTTTTGAATGCAGTGTAGCAAAAGTATGGTGTATACATCCGTTTTTTCAATAAAGATGATAACGGAAAATCATTGATCTTAAATTGTGCAAATTTGAACTTAACTGGTTAACCTTACCCTGGTTTAAATACAGAGCCTATTGCTGTTCAATTTGTCAAATTGCCTGCCTAAGACTACTGTCTCAGAGCATAGTACATGTTATTCCAATTTGGTATCTGAAACAGTATTTTTGTCTTTACACATGTAATCAGAAAGATATTTATTGGAAAGTAGTGTATACCAAACAAGGATAAATTTTTGTCCATTGTTGCATGTCTCAATTGTGCATAAATGAACAAATTATAAACATTTTTCACCTTTTAAGGTGAATGGGCAGAGTTTGATCAATCAGGAAATGTACAGTATTCAAACAGGTGTATGTAAATAGGCTATATAAGTATCTACACCAGGGGTCTGCAACCTTCACCATCAAAACAGCCATCAAACCTATTTGACCCCTAAAATGATGATAACACAGCTTTGATATAGTAAAATTATATTGCATTTGTGAAATTTTAGATCAACAAAGTCACAAACCCCTTCTGTGCTCCACTCATAACAGATGTCTATTTCTTGTTAATTTTCATGTTATATATTTTCAAAGCTACATGGAGACACTGCAGAGGGGTTGAAGAGCCACCAGTTGCAGACCCCTAACCTACACATACAGTCTTATGTACATAATATACTGTAATGTACACTAGTGTAAGCAGCAGTATGGTGTAAACATTTTTAGAGCTTCTAAGGAAATAAATAGTAGGATATCAATTATGTAGCACCTGACCGGCAATTAAATCTGTATCTTAAAAACCTCTATTTGTATGCACATTAAAAGGACATTGACTTCAGTAAAGTGACAAATTGCAATGTAACCAATGTCCAACATCAAGTGGAATTTTTTAAAGGGCTGGGCAAACTGTATGAGAACAGACAGAAACCCCTTCTGGAATTCTCGCCTGAGCCATCTGCTTTCTTCAGCTTCCGCCTGCTGGAGTGCCAACTTTCCTCCTCAGCACTATTTCCTCTGCATGGTGGGCTATCATCAGCTGCATGTACTGGTCTCGCTGCTAGTGTCCACATTGCAGGATGGCCGTATTTTCATCATCCATGCTCCTCAGCGCCTCAAGGAAGTCTAAATCCCTTTTCCTCTAAATCAAGATATAGACAACACAAAATCTACATTTAATACTTCGGTAACACAATCCCACAACACCCATCCCCCAAGGTGGGTCCCACACACACACACGCACACACACACCAACCAAGAAACCAAATCAAGTGAACATCAAAATAAATAAGTAAAAATAAAAAATAAATAATAATTAAGGAAGTGTTTGTAACTCTTTAAAATAATTAATAAAAGGGTTCCAGCATTTTAAAAAGTTGTTAGTATTCCCCCCTGAGAGTGAATTTCACCTTCTCTAATTTTAGAAAGAAAATAAGGTCCTTCAGCCATAGGGAAAAAGAAGGGGACTCTGAGGGATTCCAGGAGAATAGAATCCTACGTCTTGCCATCAGAGTAGCAAAGGCAACTACATCTGCTTGTCTTCTATTCAGGAGCTAGTACCAAAAATTGCTAGTAGGGGGCATGGTTCTAATTGGACTTGAAGAATGTCTGAAAGTATATTGAAGATACAGTTCCAAAAATGAGCAAGTTTGGGACAAAGTGCAAACATATGGCTAAGATGACAGGGAGTTGCTCCACATTTGACACAGGTGTCATCAACCTCTGGGAATATTTTTGATAATTTAGATGTGAGGAATGCATCTTTTAGGAGAAGGGATATTGAGGCTTGTCTCAGTGTTGGGGGAAGTGAGCCCAGCTTCAGTGACTTCTCAAACACAGACAATAGCAGTGGGGCCAGTTTGTCAGGAAATCTTTTGTAAAATTCCGGGGGAAAGCCATCGGGGCCAGGGGCTTTCCCTGACTGTAAAGACTTGATAGAGCATATGATCTCATCTAATGTCACCGGAGCATCAATTTGCTCAGCCAGTGTGGATTCAATTATGGGTATCTCCAAGTTATCCAGAAATTCTGCCATTAAATCAGAATTATCTGGGGACTCTGAAGTGTAAAGTGAGGAGTAATAGGTTTTAAAAACAGAGTTGATCTCTAAAGGGTCAATTGTAAGAGTTCCAGAGGGGCACTCGATTTGAGATATAGATCGCCCAGCTGCATGACGTTTTAGCTGATGAGCCAAAAGGCGACTGGCTTTGTCACCGTACTCATAGTACGTGCAACGAGAACGTAGTAGTAGCTGCTCAGCTGTGCCTGTGGATAAAAGATCAAACTCTGCCTGAAGGTTGAGGCGTTGTTTATAGAGTTCAGGAGAAGCAGACATGGCATATTGGCGGTGAAAAAATCAGCCAAAAGATGTAGAGATGAAGTCACAAAAGGCTGGATCAGATAGAAGTAGAGAACTGAATCTCCAAGGGGGGCGGTTCTTACAATGGGAGGAAATTATTATGTCAAGGGCCAAGGGGGAGTGATCAGAAATGACAATGGGTAGATATTCAGAGTTTTTTACTCTTGGGAGTAGAGAGCCATCTATAAAAAAATAATTTATGCGGGAATATGTATGGTGGACCTGGGAAAAAAATGAATACTCTCTGGATTGAGGGTTATGAAATCTCCAGGGATCGATACATCCATGCTGGGCCATAAAATCAGAAAAATATCTTGACATGGCAGAGGGAACACAAGTATGTGACCCGGACCGGTCCAGTGCGGGGTCCATGACACAATTTAAATCCCTACCAAATATCAATAAATGTGTATTTAAGGCTGGGATCTGCATCAATAAATTATTAGCAAATTCTACATTATTCAAGTTAGGAGCATAAACATTTACTAAAATAACAGGTGTATAGTCAAGTAAGCCCACAACAATCAGATATCTTCCAGCCCTATCAGAAAGAACCTTATCTAAGGAGTTTATTTTTTTATGAATTAAGATAGCTACTCCCCTAGCTCTGGAATCAAAATTAGAATGAAAATACTGACCAGCCCATCGGGGTTTAAGTCTCAATTGATCCTTAATGCGCAGATGGGTCTCCTGAAGGAATGCCACATCAACCCTCAGCTGCTTCAGGTGAGAAAGCACTCTGGTGTAACGACTCGACACAGGGAGACTGATAATGCAGTTTAATAGCAATATAGATAGAAATAGCCCACAATGATATAGGTGATACTCAGGTACAATACGTTTCTGGCAGCTTGGCAGAGGTACAGAGGGGATGGCTAGAATGGTCGATATCCAAACAAGGCAGGTACACGGGAAGGCATAGGCAGAGGTACAGAGTGTAGTCCAAACTCGGAATCAGAAAACAGGCACAAGGGTCAATCCAGGCGTAGAATGGCAACGGTACAGAAACAGGAATCAGGATCTCGGTAGTCACAAGGGAAGCACGGGTCAATACACAAATAGTCAGGATAATATCGTATAGAAGTTGCTCAGTAGTCAAATAAGAACAATACCTCGCAATGAGGAACAAACACACTCTGGTATATATACAGAACTGGGTATGAGCAGGTGTTCAGAATTCCTGTGATTGGGACCTTCGGAGTGTGCCGCCTTCATGTGTGCTAGGATCTTGTGCATCGGCAGTGGAGCTGACGAATGAAGCTGCATTGCGACGGGATATTACAGAATCC
>JACXGM010023338.1:0-16260 GCA_016801145.1 Umbra pygmaea
GATGCCACCCGAAAAGCTGTTGTTGGCCAAGTACCAGGCGCTCCAAAAGCACTATATTAATTTTTTAAATTATGATTATGACTATTACCCCACCATATCAAAACGCAGCCATTTGAACTTATAAAATGTTCACTTTATTTCATGTTTTAGTTTCTTATGTTACAATGCTAGCCACGTTTAGCAACACCGGTTTAAAACAATTCCTTTTTTTAATATTTCACTCACAACAAGACCGATTCCCATACCAACAGGCAGTGATACGGGCGCAGTAACGTAATGCAGTAATACAAGTGATTGAAATGGTCATTTAATTAACCATTGCGGTCCAAAAACGATGAAAACAATTCATGTTTACAAGTCACAGGGCGCAGCCATCTTGTATTCCTGCTCGGAATTCCTGCTCGGTCACCTCTGAGTTCTCAGAGTGGGAAAGTCGGATGTCCGAGGAAAAGGGGGCGTGTGGTGCGCATTGCTAGGCAACGTTCCCAGCTCCGACTCGGAGCTCCGAAACGGAAAGATAAACGAACACAGTATAAATCCCAGGATGGCTGTTTAGATACAACCTTCATAAATCACATAACGAGGGGATGCTGACCCACATTTGCAACTCCCATATCCTACATGACAGGGTGAAAAAGCCACTACATGTAGGCTACCTTTATTGTGGAAAAGGCCTTGCTCTTGTTTAGTAATTCCTGCAAAAATGACAGGATTGTCGTTACGTAACATTGAAATGACACAGTCTGTGCTTTATTGCACCAATTATGAAACACATTTAGCATCATTAAGTGACCTAGTCGATGAGGCCCTTGTAATCTGAATGGTCTGTACCACATTTGGGAGGAGACCACATGTATTCAGGTTGCACCTCTCCAGGGTAAAGACCGGATTGCCAACCTCTCGGGATGCGGGTGGAAAATGTCCCCACAAGCTTGGGTATTAAGTCCCAGCACTGAAGGAGAGGCCCTGACTGCAGGCATAGTAGTTGAGCTATCTCTGCTAGCCAGTGCTTCCCTGGCCAATGAGGTGCTATCAATATGAGAGAAACCCTTCTCCTGTATCCTGATAGGGTGAAGAGAATCAGAGCCAATGGGAGAAGTGCATATAGTAGGACCTGTGGCCACTCGTGCGCCAACGCATACACTTCCACCAGCGTCTCGCGGTCCTTCAGGGAAAAGAACCGAGGACAGTGCATTTTCCTGTGATGCTTAATGGTCAACTGCCGGCACCCCAAAACATCTCCAAACTTGCATGGCAACGTCTGTGTTGATTTTCCACTCCCCGCATAACGGGTCTTCCCTGGAGAGTAAATCAGGCCGCAGATTCAATTCCCTGGGCAAATGCGTGGCTCTCAGTAACAGGAAATGTATGCTGCTCCACAAAATCAGTTTGTGTGCCAGTGTGTGCAAGTGGGGGAGAGCAATCCTCCCTGTCTGTTTGTGTTAGCCACCACTGCAGTATTTTCTGTCCTGAATAGGACATGAAATCCCTCATTACACAAATGTGAGAAACAATTTTAACGCTAGGAAAACTGCAAGGAGTTCCAGGCAGTTTATGCGAGTCGGCCAAAGCTTGGGTCCCCACATTCCCTTTTTCACCGATCTGCCCTTGTGAGTTACACTCCAGTCTGACAAGGATGTGTCCGTTGTAACCAACCTTCTGGCTAGAACCGTGCCAATCAAAGACCCATTTTTGGAATACCCTCATATTCAGGCAGCCTAAAGAAAGACCAATAGAGCCAACGCCATCCGACCTAACAACCTCAGGCATGTCCTGATTGGACGCATGTCCCCTCCCCGGAACAGTGCTAGGCTAGGTGCTCCTTACACTTTGTGAATACTCTAGGTGACAATGCAGGACAAATGGCAGGACAAGAAATACATAGACTACACATTGAAAAGTGAACCTCAGAAAAATATCCTGTGTGGGGGTTATATTGCTATATGTGAAAATACACATCTTTTAGGTCAATTTAGACGAACCAGTCGCTGTGGAGCATAGAATGTAGCAGTGCTGTGTGTGTCAACATTCTGAATGCGTATTTCCTCAAGTGCTTGTTCAGAGCCCATAATTTGAGGATGTGGCGTAAGCCGGACCCTTTTTTGGAACAAGAAAATAAAACCTGAATGGCTTTGTTCGGGTGGAAACTGTAGTCTGTATCCCTTGTCTATCGTACATTATACCCAGTCTGCTACTGCACATGCTCACCAGTTTTCTCTCTTTTCAGAGAGAGGACTGACATGGCTTCCCTGTAGCACATTTATTGTGAACTGATAATAGGGAATGCTTGTGAGACGAGTGGACTGTGCAGGAACATCCACTTGAACGTTGTCTCCTCTTCCTTTTAGGCTGTACCGTGCGCCTGCTGACTCGGGCCCCTGTCCGATGAACAGAACACTGTTGTGCCTGGGAACTTGCACCTTGGAACAAGCTCAGTACCGGTGGAGACACCGCTAAAACGCCCGCTTCTTTTTCCTCTCCTCTGTAATGGAGGTAGGATTCGGTTGGCCTCTCTGACACCCATGTGGGGCAGACTGCTGCTTACCCCATGAGCCTTTAAGGTCTCGGGTCCCCTGCTGCCTTGGGCTCGTGTGTTGGGTGTCTGAGCATCTGGGCATTTTGAAGGTTGCAGCTGGTTGGTTTGCTGCTACTCGAGCAAAGGTGTGTCAAGGGGCTGAGGAGGCTCTGGGCTGAGGACGCTCTGGGCTGAGGACGCTCTAGGCTGAGGAGGCTCTGGGCTGAGGAGGCTCTGGGCTGAGTCCTCCTTGGCAGACAGAGTAGGAGGGCTTCTCGGAAAAGAATGTAGAAGTACGAGTTAAACCAAGAGCTAGCTACTGTAGTATGGTGGCTAGCTCGCTACTGACTGATTACTGTTTGGAGACTGCTAGCTAGCCTGATTACAATGACCCTCTTTTGTCCTCTCTATAGTTAAGAAAGGAGGAAAAAACACTGTGGACCGTTAGCTATACCCAGAAAAGGCTGTCCAGTCGCGGTTAAGCTTTCTGATGAAATAAGGGGGAATAGTTATTAATAGCTACGTCAAGACCGCCCTCTTCATGACTAATAATGTCATGTACAAAATATATTGGTTTCATATTGGTGAACAGAATTGTGATACAAACAACAAATCTGTAGTTTGAGTTACTTGTTATGAAACCTGGTATGCATTTACAGATAATGACTGCAGGTGAAGCTCATGTATTTTGGGATAGAAGGATCACTTACCTGAAGGCATAAGCGCATGGGGTGGGTATTCATCCAATCAGAAACATAGTGGTCCGGTATCACTAGTTTTAATCAGAATATGGTACAGAGTCATGAAAATCCCTGAATGTTGAAATACAAAGGTGTTGTGAGGTACCAACAGTGGACCAACCCTGTCACTCTAAGAGTCCTGGATATAGGTACTAGAATCTACTTGAGATATTCTCATTACCTACCTTCTCTCCAACTAGTCCTTCATGTCATTCGATTAATTACACAAAGACACTTGGAATATATGTTAATCATCAATTTAAATAGGTTTCATCAGGCATCAACAAAATTATTAAAATACTTTTAGAACTGCATTCTGAAAGTAGCATTGTCTACCTTAATGAATCCGGCCTTAAAAATAAAACCTAGTGAAGCGGGTGAAGAGTTCATTTTGGTTCGACAAAGCATTAACCGTTTGACAAAGCATTTTGTGAGTGTGATCTCTTTTGGATGGTTGTGAAAATGGTGTGAGGTAACCGATACATGGGAGAGATGTGAAGCATTCAGGAACAGCACTGGCTATTTTTACAGCTCTAAGCTAACAAGGTCAAACAGAGTGTAAGAAAGGACAACAACCAAGGTTGACTAAGACAGTATCACCACTTCCCTACATTTAGTTGGATGAAGCAATGGGTGCAGTGTTTTCCCAGAGTGCTGTATTGCAAAGGGAATCTGCTATGGTGGTACTGCCATTTTCCTTGAGGGTGAGCCCTATGTAATTTCTGTCTTTTCCAGCAGAGGGAGATCAAGTCATGATGTAGAAGTACACTGGGCAAGGTTGCCAGAGACACTGATTTAAGGTCAGTTTTGTGTTAGCCTGGTGATGGTTTAGGATTTGGCAGGGTATGCTGATCGTAGATCTGTGTCTGACGGGGGAAGCAGTTAGATCTTGCTGTTCTCCAGGTGTGTGTCGATGTGTTTTATTAGAGCATCATCAGGGTAACCAGTGGGAAAGGTCAGCTGACACAGCGGGCAGCTCCGGGCATTGTTCTCCTCCGTCTCCATCCACAACTGTAGTCATTCAATCACAAAACGGCACCAGTTAGGATGCAACCAATCAGAAATCAGCACCAATTAGGATGTAAACACAAGTCAATTCACACTAAATGCAATATTTGGATTATAATAGAAGATGAGGATGCCACATCAGGAAGCTATGGTTACTGCTGCTGTGCCGATGCCACTCACGTTGATTGATGGCCAGGACTGGGCGTGGTCGGCATTCAGGTACCCTGCCAAGTGACAGGTGAGGGTGGCTGGGCCTTCTGGGTTGGAGAAGGAGGGGCAGGGCCGGGGCTCATGCAGGCCCAGCACTCCCAGGGTCCTAGGTGGGCTGTTGATATTGGACGGGCACCTCCACTCTTCTTCGTCCTCCTCCTCCTCTTCATCAGACGACTGGGGCGGGGTGACCAGAGGCGTGGGAGCGGGGGGGTCCTCCAGACGACAGAAGTGATGCACCTAGGTTAAAGACTTTAAAATGTTAATGACAGGGGGATGGAATGAAAACGTATACGTGAATAAATTAATTGAAATTAGTGTACCTCTGCTGGTAGTGGGAAGCCAAGATCCAGGCCCTGGTGACGGGGACTGTTACTCAGGCTGCTCGCTCCGCCTCCACCTCCTCCTCCACCACTACCGCATCCTATTGCTCCACGAGCCGAGGCAGGCCGAGGGATCCCAACCGGAGAGGCCCTCGCTGCGCGAGGGTAAGCCCCAGACTCCCCGGTGTTCCTTGGTTTGGGGAGGGTGGAAACTGGGTCACGGAGCAGCCGGGTTGCGGGCCTCTGGTGGACAGACGAGTCGGCCACCTCCGAGTAGCTACGGCGCCCCTGGAAGCGCGCACGCAGACGGTGGCTGGATGGCCGGCAGGAGTAGGAGGCTGGGCCTGTGGGGGAGTAGGAGGGGCCAGTGTTGGGGGAGTAGGAGGAGCCAGTGTTGGGGGAGTAGGAGGGGCCAGTTTTGGGGGAGTAGGAGGGGCCATTGCTAGGGGAGTAAGAGGGGCCAGTGGGGGAGTAACACTGCCCAGAGGGGGAGTAGGAAGCAGGACCTGAAGGGGGTGAGGAAGGGGAGGGAGGTGGAGAGGGAGAGGAGTGAGGGTGCAGGCGGTCTGGGGAGGGGCGTTGGGGTGCTGGTGATCGACGTTGGGGTGCTGGGGGGTTTCGAATGCCTGAGGCCAGGGGAGAGGGATAGAATCAACATTTATTATAGAACAGTGCATTCGGAAAATACTCACTTCACTTTTTCCACATTTTGTTATGTTATACCCTTATTCCGGAAAGGATTAAATTCATTATTTCCCTCAAAGATTTTGACAAACGATACCTCGTAATGATAATGTGTATGAAATGTGTTTGAAATCTTAGCAAATTTATATATAATAAAAACAAAAAAGCACACGTACATAAGTATTTACAGCCTCTGCTCAATCATTTGTTGAATTCCTTTGGCAGCAATTACAGCCTCAAGTCTTTTTGAGTATGATATTACAAGTTTGGCACACCTATTTTGGGCAGTTTCTCCCATTCTTCTTTGCAGGACCTCTCAAGCTCCATCATGGTGCACAGCCATTTCAGATCTCTCCCGAGATGTTCAATCGGGTTCAAGTCTGGGCTCTGGCTGGGCCACTCAAGGACATTCACAGAGTTGTCCTGTAGCCACTCCTTTGTTATCTTAGCTGTGTAATCTTAGGGTCGTTGTCCTGTTGGAAGATGAACCTTCGCCCCAGACTGAGATCCAAAGTGCTCTGGAGCAGGTTTTCATCAAGGATGTCTCTGTACATTCCTGCATTAATCTTTCCCTTGATCCTGACTAGACTCCCAGTTCCTGCCACTGAAAAACATGCCCACAGCATGATGCTACAGCCAGTGCTTCATAATAGGGATGGTATTGGCGATGTGATGATCGGTGCCTGGTTTTCTCCAGGCATGATGCTTGCCATTCAGATAATTTTGTTTCTCATGGTCTGAGAGTCCTTCAGGTGCCTTTTGGCAAACTCATGGCAGGCACTAATTTGCCTTTTACTGAGGAGTGTCTACCGTCTGGCCACTCTACCATACAGGCCAGATTGGTGGAGTGCCACAGAGATGGTTGTTCTTCTGGATATTTCTCCTCACTCCACAGAGAAATGCTGAAGCTCTGTCAGATTGACCACCGGGTTCTTGGTCACCTCCCTGACTAATGCCCTTCTCTCCTGATTGCTCAGTTTGGCTGGATGGCCAGCTCTAGGAAGAGTCCTGGTGGTTCCAAACTTCTTCTATTTACGGATGATGGAGGCCACTGTGCTCATTGGGACCTTCAATGCTGCACATATTTTTATGTACCTTTCCCCAGATCTGTGCCTCGATACAATCCTGTCTACATACAATTATTTGGAAATTCATGGCTTGGTTTGTGCTCTGACATGCACTGTTACCTGTGGGACCTTATATAGACAGGTGTGTGCCTTTCCAAATCATGTCCGATCAACTGAATTTACCACTGGTGGACTCAATCAGGTTGTGGAAACATCTCAAGGATGATCAGTGGAAACAGGATGCACCTGAGCTCAATTTTGAGTGTCATGACAAAGGCTGTGAATAAATCAGTTAAATCCCAACCTAAACAAAACATCTGGAGATTTGCAGACCTCCTTGCTCCATCTCAGGTTAATGTGCTTCAACAATTAAAAGAACACTGAATCTAACTGCCGTTTCTGAGAGAGTTGCTCCACCAAACCACCTGGACAAACAGAAAGTCCATTTTCTGAACAGATGAGAACAATATTGACCTTAATAATTTAAAAAGCTTCCAACACACTTAACATTCCCTTTGCAACATACAGATTTCAGGGTTGACAAGGATGACTCTGCTTTTTCAAGCCATGCATACATTATAAGTATGGCTATAGATTTTTATAGTGATGAATGTGTTCACTTTATTTAATTAAATGTTTGGATTTATTGTATGTACATAATGTAGTATAGGTTATTTATAATTGAAAATTATTTAGTCATCCTGTTATTATTATTATTATCATTGTGTAACTGCGGTTTCCAGGGCACACTTGTAAATGAGTCGTAGGTCTCAATGTGTCTACCTGGTTAAATAAAAGGTTTATAAAGCTTTGTTATACCAAACCGGCAATGTCATCAGGCATCCTGCCATTCTGTATAACATCAACATTTTCAGCACCATCTTTAATGTTCCTGTGTGTTTGCTCCTCACTTGTCTGCTCATGGGAAGCCTTCCTGAGGATGTCGGTCTGTTTGGATGCCAGACCTCTCACACGGCTCAGCTCCTCCGTCAGCTCGGTGTAGGCCAGCGCCAGGTTCACCCTGCAGGAGGCAACACAGCCAATCACCTTTCAGTGGCAACACTCCATTCCTAATCAGATCCTGTTCTCTACGGCCTAAAGGGCCCTGGACAAAAAGCAGTGCCCTTACAGGGGAATAGAGTGCCATATGTGACGTGGTCCTGGCTTGGGATTCAATGACGGGTTCTAGAATTTAGACATGGATATATTATTCAAAGCCTAATAGGCCAATTATCTGCCATGGGACTGACCCTCCTGTAACCCTCGCAGTGACCTGCTGGCATTAGGACAATGAAGGCAGCTGTCACTCACTGTTCATCTCCTGCCTTCTTTATCCACTCCACGTCACAGTGCTCACAGGGTGAGGGCGCCTCCTGCTGGACACAAACAGACACCTGTGTTTACACAGGTGCACACTCTCATCTGTGTTCATCTGCCTACTGAAAGCCACCACAAGATTAGTAATTAATGAAAAAAAGTTCAGCTAATTGGTTACGCTTAAGTTAAGGATTATTTAAAAATGTAATTTCCCCAGAAGATTAGTAATACGTTCCTATGTGTGTGTGTGTCCTTAAGAGTGTGTGTAGGTGTGTGTGATTCTGACCTGTCTGTGGTTGTCTTGTTTCAGCTGTTTGATCTCCATCTGCAGCCGGTGCAGCTCCTCCTTCATCTCCTTCTCTCTTTGACCCGCCCCCTGGGCCTGTTTCCGCGCATCTTCTAGCTCCACCTCTAGTCCTTGGGCCTGTTGCCGCGCCCCCTCTAGCTCACCCTCCAGTCTCTGCACTTTCAGGTCAGACAGGGCATCCAGACTTCGAGAGCTTTGCAGGGTCGGACCCCGGATGTCACGCTCTGAGGGTGCATTCAGCATTTAAATTTAGCAGTCGCTCTTATCCAGCGTGCCTTACAGTAAGTGCATACGTTTAAGAAAAACTGGTGAAACATCCACAACTCACTAGTAAGTGTCCAATATTTCAAACAGTTAACGGTAAAAAAATTGAGATAGAAAAAGGATCTTAAAAATAAACAGAAAACATTTTTAAACACAAGATGTGGTAGAATTCAACTAATTTAAGTACTCGTTGAAGAGGAAGTTTTTCAGATGTTTCCTGTAGATGAGTAGAGACTGCTGTTCTAGCCTCCAGTGGAAGCTGGTTCCACTATTGAGGAGACTGGACAGAAGAGTTTTGACCGCTTGGACTGGAAACTGACTTCCCGAAGTCGTGGGACGGTCAGGAGCCCAGAGGTGGCAGAACGAAGAGTCCGCGGAAGGAATGTCAGATTTGCGCATCGTCTGTAGGTAGAGAGGAGCTTCTCTTGATGCTCCGTAGGCGAGAACCATCGCCTTGTAGCAGATGCGAGCTTAATCTGGGAGCCAGTGGAGTGTGGGGTGACGTGGGAGAACTTGGGAAGTTTGAACACTCATTAATCCAGACCTAAGAGGACGGGTTCCCGTATGACTATCTGTACTACTTGCTGGGTAACGTAAGGTCATACTCAGAGAACATTATAGATCATAAACCTGCTGGAACAAGTCAAATCCTTGATGTCAGCAGACAACAACAGGGTATCATCCAGTGTCACGCCAAGGTTCTTTGCATTTTTGAAACACAACAAACTAATATAATATACAAGCACATTTGCATGCACACAAACACACACACACACCTACACACCACTGGAGGCTCGTTAACCTTAATTAGGGAGGAGGGGCTTATGTTAATATCTGGGCTGTAGTAAATAGAATAGTACCTAATACAGGGTTTAATGTGTTTAACTCCATTCCATTTACACCAGTCCAGACATTAATATGAGCCTCATCAATTAAGGTTCACCAGTCTCCACTGACACACACCTACACACACTCACCACGCGGTACGTCCAGGCTGGTGTGTAGCTGTAGGTACTGGATGTTCTTGCAGTGCAGCTGAGTGCTGAGTTTCTGCAGCGACACCTCCCTCTGCCTGAGAGCTGACTCCAAGGCACCAATACGCGCCATGTGTTGCTCCGCCAGCGTCGTCTGACACACACACACACACAAGTTATCATACATTACATATACACCTTATATACACACACAGGCAGGTAAACACGCACAAGTGGGTGATTCCTACAAAGCCAGTACAGTGGGTTTGATTCTATATACCATCTGTAACTGTGAAAGCATCAATTCCACCCTTTGGATGAAACCACCTGTTAAATTAGAAATTTTATTAAAATGCATTTTGAGATTCTTGCCCACTCATCGCGAAAATAATGCATGTCTGTGTACTTCAGGAATGATGGCAAACTGATATGATAATAATACTACTTATTAGCCTAGGAGAACCCTAAAGGACTTCCGGCAAATTTAGATTTGCTCTGCAAGTCAGTCTGGCCAACAGCCCATTCAAACCCATTTCCAATTTTTCCAAATCGAGGCACCAATCAAAACCGTTGAGGCGGGCTTTATACGATGACGATAGAGCAGCTTTATACTGTCATTGGTTGAAGCAGACAATTACAACGGTGGCAGCTGCAATGGAACATCCGCAATATCACTCGTTCGAGTTTTAGGCGATTTGAACGTTTCCTTTTTGTTAAAAACCAGAGCAAAGAACAACACTCGAAGCCTTCATATCTAAAAAAGATGTTGTCGCAGTCTTGCCTACTCGGCAAATGTCTGATATGTCCAATTGCGCCAAGAGGCATTTGAGAAGCGTCCCTTTGGAAATGAGCTGTGAATTAACCTTGCCCAGACCCACTCTCAGTCAAAACAGAGAAGGTTCTGGTGTCAACCAGAAAGTAAATAAGCCCATGATCCAGACCAAGGTTGTTGTTTTTTTAAGTTTGTTATTTGCAAAAGACCCTGACTGCATCTTTAATTCATATTTTCATCTTCTTTCTCAATCAATCTGCGGGTAGTATTGCTGGTGGCCACAGGGGGCGTTGTTTCCCAGTGTCTCTCACCATCTTATCTAAGTCTCTCTGAACGTTGCTCTTCTCCTTGTGGATCTTCTCATAGGCCTGGATGACGTCCTCAAGCCTTTCCTCTCGCTCTTTACTCTTATGCAGCTACGAGGAAGGGAAAAAGATGAAGTGTTAACCGTGCACTCCCTGACCCTTCTCTCCGGTCCCCCCACCATCTCTGTACCTCCTGGGTGAGGGAGTTGACTCTCTGTTGCAGGTTGGTGGTCTCAGACTGAAGTAGGCTGGTATCTTTGGGTTCACAGGAACAGCACTGCAGGGTCCTCTCATCCCCAAACCCACTGATCATAGGGAACTGAAGGAGGGGAGGTAGGGAGGAGGAGAAGGACAAAAGGTATCAAATGAAACAGGAGAAAGGAACACGAGAGGGAAAAGAGCAGAATGAGACTGACGTTGACGCGATCAAAGGAGCCCTGTTGTATAGAATGAGGACTGTCACAAACGACTGAAAGATTAAAAAAGGAGACATCGGTTTATTATTACAGGTTAGAAAACCACCTTTGTTCAGCCTTCGTCCAGTTTTCCTTCTCGTGGTTTCAACTCATTCCAGAATGTTTCAACACAGAAAGTAATAACGGATCATCATTTTAAGTGATATTACCAACTCACTCATCAGATGTCGATCTACGAAACCATCTGAGTAAACTGACCATTTCCTACACAAGTGTACTACTTTCGACATACCCCATTAGGATCTTAGCCCCTTTAAATTCTGCACTATAAAGGGATTAGGGGAAGGTTTAGGACACCTGCTCCGCCAGCCTACCTTAACCTCATAGTTCTTCAGCTTCCTCTTAATGCTGCTGTTTTCCCGCTCCAAGCTGGCCAATCGCGTCTTGATGTCATGGTAGGCAGCTGCCAGGGCGAAGTGGGATGGGTACATGTCATCTTGAATGGGCGATGCTGACCAGCTGACTCCCGAACCCAGGCCGCAGCCGTCATCCCTCAGCCCGTCACCCCCGCCCAGGAGGCCCAGCTCGCCCCCAAACAGAGACTCCATCACTCCGCTGGAATGTCACTGGCTTCCTGACAGGAGACACAAGGAGGACAGGAAGTGATTCAGCTGCTGGAATCAGGAACTTGTCAGCCCAAAGCAGAACATTCTCTCTGGGTCAGAAATGAGTGTCATTAAGAAACCCCCACTGACTTTTATGAATCAGAAAAGAATGTGATGTTAGTATCGAAAACAAGTATAGTTCACTTGGTAAGATGACGCTTGTAACAACAGCATTATTTGATTCCCACAGGGGGCCAGTGTGACAGAGTATAATTGTATGTACTCATTTCTCTAAGTGGCTCTGAATGAGAGTGTCTGGTAAATGACGTAAGCGTGGCTGGAAATGTAAGGCCAGTCTGGATTCCTCTCAGGGTCTAATTTTACAGCTCCTTGTCCTAACTCATCTGGAGGTAGAGATTAACTATGCAATTCAGAAACAATGTTATAACTTCATTGGCTCCTGCTGGAGTTGTTGTAGTGGTCTAAGCTCCGAACTCCGCGCTACACATTCTCCTGGGATTGGGTTCCAGTCGCGGCTTTATCGACTCTCTGTGCCCTATCCACTCTGACTAATAATATTCAGCCCCAAAGAAATATAAAAAATCGACACTGGCTGTCACATCAAAAACATATGAAAAGCGGTTTGCCGGAAATTCCCCGGTCAAAGTAACATGCTCGTAATGTTTGTTTAAAAGGACAAAAAAGGCTTCTGAGAAATATACTTTTTTGGACACAATTTTGTCGGGTCAGACAGCGACAAATGAATGCCTAAGTGATTTTACAGCAGTAAACTGCATCGCTCAGAAGGACTCTTCCAGTTCGGTGACAGGAACTTACTCTAGGCCTTCTGAGGGAACAGACGGCTGTGGCCGCTCCAGCGCCGGCCTATCTCACAGCAGGGTGGGCTAATGAGGCACCAATAGCCCAGCGATGGGCCCTGGCTCGCCTCGAGTGTGGGTCAGAGCCATATTCCACAGGGTACCTATGAAGGTGGGCGCGTTACCGCCCCATCCAGCCCATCTGCCGTCTGGGCTTGTTTATACACTGCCAACTCCATCTGCCACTGACTCAACCACATTTGCTGTTGCCATGGTTGCAATAAATACACTGAAACCATGGCGACGTTGTTCCTTGTGGCGCCCTCTACCACACACTTGGTTGGAGAATGTGGAATACTCTACAGATATAATAGATGCGTCATTGGGTTCTGTAGCTTATATAGGTCAAACTAACTGTGACATGCACAGCCAGCATTGTCCCTGTCGGGAAAAAAGATCACCAGCACAACAACACCAATACCCAATAACAAACAGCCTACCACTCCACACAGAACAAATATGATAATAATTTAACTGATGCACTACCATTCAGTAAGATAGTTGGCTCAACCAAACAACCCTGCAGTAGTGAGAAGGTCTTACTTAATAAAATATATTTAATTAACATCAGTGCTAGAGGGTAGAGAAATTAAAATAAACAGTTGACGAAAAGCAACGGTGCAGGGGGTGTTGAGGGGCAGTGGGTGGGGCTGTGAAGTTGTTTTAGAGCCATAACCATAGAAATAGAAAAAATATAGAACGGCCATTCCAATTGAAAACAATGTAGCAAAATATTCAGAGTGGCAGCCATTTTTATGTTTAACATTCCATTGCAAAAATCTAGCGGCTTACTTTCGCATTAAACCGATTTGCGGCAAGTCGTGGACTCACTAATGGCCTGCCTTGTTGGTGAAGAGGAAGTGGATAGTGCTGCGTTAAATTGCTTCATAATTATATTGGTAAGGGATCAAAATATATTAATAAAATGCTAATATTACAATATTCTCTAACAGAAAATCTCAAACTAGTGAGTGCGACACACTGACGCGTGATGTCACCGTGACAACTAACAACAATCGCCATTTTGTTGTGTACTAATCGAATGACCACGGCAAACAGTTCAATGGCCTTTCTATTAATTCTATTTCTATGGCCATAACCTTTCCCCTCACAATAACCACATAGACACGGACATGCAACCCACATACTTAATTCATACGTACATAATCATGCTGAAATCCACTGAGGTTCAAAAGTCACAGAGCTGAATCCTATAATGTGTTGTTCATGAGCATATGACCTGAAAATGTTGCTCTTTAAATGTCCGTTGCACTGATTGAAGCAAGCATCTCTCTTTCCTGACTCACCGCCATTCAACATCTCCAGAGATGAATGGGTAAGGACATGAAACCACACAGTGAAAAAAGGCGGCCAGGTGGCCTGGTGCTTATGGCATCTTTCTGTTATCTGAAAGGGTCATGGTTCTAATTCGCCAAGATGAAAGCTCTGTTCGTGAACAAGACAGTTAGGCCTAATTGCTCCTTCTCCCCGCGGTCCATCCCAACTGTGTGTGAGAAGAGTCTGCATTATTTAAACTCAGCCAGCAGTGGCTCAATTACATGAAATAATGACTTGGGCTGTTCCTGTTGTTTTTTGTTATCGTCACAGATTATTTGATCGAATCACGATTGGACGGTCACGGTGGTGTTTAAATCTGGAGACGGGGCACAACCTGAGAAGTATCGGAAGGGTTTAGCTTAGCTTTCTATTTCCTCTTTGTGCTATTCAAGTCAGGCTGTATACTGCAATTTGTAAAGCAAACGACCCAGTTAAGTGAAATAACTGACCAAATTACTCTTAAGATTTACTTCTGTGTTGTAGAGATGACCTCCTGGTAAAGATTATTTTGCTACTATTTTCAACTTACCTGGTTAAATAACTACTAACAGTATAAATTACAAGAAGTAAGCCTGAACCTAATACCATAGTGCTACCAACAGTTGAGAACTCACCAGCCACATTAAATAATGATAACAGTACCCCGTAAAGCCCCCATTTGTCCTTTGAGCTGTCATCTACTACATTCCCAGTAGGTGATGCCATTGAGTGCTGTAACTCCCACGCTGGTTATCCAATGGAGGCATGCTGCTTTTTGGCATTAACTGTTAACATTTATGCAACCAAGTGGCAAACGGTCCCTACCGACCCTCTGCAGTTTGAGGTTCAATAACTTATTCATAGCTGGGGGAGGAGAATGCTTGTGGGAATGAAACCAAACACACACCAGCAATGAAAGCCTGATTACTCCCGGAGTTAGGATTTGTTTTAATAATCTACAGTCCTGCTAAAAGTCTGCATTGTGACTGGGGATGTCGTGTTTGTTCAGGTGTTTGTGCTGAGGCATTGGCCAGGTTTTGTTCAGGTATAAACAAAAAACATTAAACCAAGTGACAATGTGTTGGTCGGTAAATGTGTTTAGACTCAATCTACCACTAACTACCGAAATATTCTGCAGTTTTTTCCCGCAACTGTATTTAAACAGATTCAGATTTGCAAAGTGACAGGTCAATAACAATGGAGTAGGTAACACATTGAGCATAGCTGTGCAAATGATACTGTGCAAAATGCTAACTTTACAATGAATGTGCTAAACACGCCATGGGGCATAAAAAGGGACTTATCACCATAAATGGGCAAAGACAAGGTGCGAAGAAGGAAGTAGAGTCAATGGTTGGACAGTAGCTCTGAACGTAATTCTTTAAAGGCAGTGAGATTCAAGTATCAGTGATTTTTGTAGTTCATTCCAGTCAACGGTCAAAGGAAGTATGGGCTTTTGGGGTGAGCAGAGAGATGTACCTGCTAGAACGCCGGCTGTGAGGGATTGATGCTCTGGTGACTAGTGAACTTAAGTACGGTGGAGTTTTACCTAGTAAGGACTTCTATTTGAGATGAAACCAGTAAGCTACT
This sequence comes from Umbra pygmaea, assembly GCA_016801145.1. Taxonomy (NCBI): domain Eukaryota; kingdom Metazoa; phylum Chordata; class Actinopteri; order Esociformes; family Umbridae; genus Umbra; species Umbra pygmaea. The sequence continues at coordinate 15,293 of JACXGM010023338.1, forward strand.
GTATGTACGGTAATCTTCATTGAAGACGTATGTGGTGGTGTTCAAATTATCGATAAAACATAAAACCAATTAGGATCAAGTCCTTAAGCATCATCACTCACCAACCAATCACGGAATTCTGGCTCTGGCCCAGCCCACAGGGTTCTGGAACCAATCAGAACAGCCAAATACCTTTAGGTTCTAGAACTCATTCATGGAGTGGTCGTGGCAGTAGCTGGAGGGAGTAACTCCCGTAGACAGGATGCGTGCGATTGGGTTTGTGTGCTTCCATGCATTGTATTCCATTTAAATGTGTCTCTCTGACAGTTCTTCTCTTTTCTGTCTCTCCATTGGGTTTGCAGTCGTACCTAAACAGTTGCCTGGAGTTATTCTGCAGCCAGGAAGGGTCAACCATCTTCCCTTCACTAACACCTACACACACCCACACACACCCACACATATATCCTCTGAATGACAAACACACACAAACGCACACAGTCGCACATATATGTCTATGTTCAGAAACCAAGGACAAAGTCGAAAACTGTGAAAACAGAGTCAAAAGCGAGCCCATTGACCCGAGGGCCAATCAGAACGAGCCCATATGTTAATATCACACGGCTAATTCAAATTTTAATGTTCCTGATATGGGCCAGAATGGGCAGCGTTCCCACTGAGGCCCTGGAGCCAACACGATGTACTGTGGAGATGCCATATGCTTCTAGTACTTCAACTTAGTGTAAGCTTAACGCTTCTGGATGCATGTACAGGTTAAAGAAAAGTAAGTAGTGGTACCAGATAGATTGTATAGGCGTATAGTCCTAACAATATATAAGCAAAGGGAATGCAATTTAACAATGAACATAAGTAAGTAAAGTGGTGGACTAGCCTTGGAGAAGAGAGAGAGCCTAAATGAGAAAGGAGAGAGAGAGAGAGAGAGAGAGAGAGAGAGAGAGAGAGAGAGAGAGAGAGAGAGAGAGAGAGAGAGA